>VVHJ01030179.1:32275-48759 GCA_015107715.1 Tylochromis polylepis
AGGGATTGGCTGTGTTAGTTCAGTGAGAGAGTTAACAGTTAACAATTTTCACTAGCAGTCAAAACCTAATGTGTACACTTATGTCTGCATTTTTATTTTGGTAAATACAAACAAAATTGTAGCAGAAGTGCTGCCACGTGTCTGGCCAGAAAGAGAGCACCAGTTTGTTTCTTTGGTAGTTCAATGAAAGGCTTCAGTTAAGAGTAAGAAAAAAGTTTGTTTGCAGTTTTGTCTTGTTATACAATATTTGAAATTTAAAAAAACAACACTACATTTTAAGAACTATTTGTGGATGTTTTCTTGGGGTTTTTTTTGTTTGTTTTTTTTGGTACTACTTGAACACTAAAGTGGCCCTCCAGTTAGATGACAGTGCCAGCAGTGGCCCACAGCTCATTTAAGTTTGAGACCCCTGACATAAAGATTAGAAATAAAATTGAAGTCTTTAAACTAAGTGTGTTGCCATTTCTTGCACCACAGTTTTTGAACAGGTTCCACATGCAGTTTGTCTATAGGCTCATTGGTAGGGAGCATTAACTTGCTGAAGTTATGCTAGCATGGGAAGTTTGCCAGGCATGTCGTTTTTTGTTCCTTTTAAAATGGCAAGTACCCGTAATATTATTAAAATATATGGAAAGCTGATGCAGACATGTTTGCATTTTTACTCCTGAACTCTGCATTTAACTAAATTTAAAGAAAATTCTTGATAATTATATTTCTTCAAGTCAGGGCTCTCACTTCATAGTCACAGTTTCCACCTGAACAGTTAGATTAATGGGAGGATCTAAAAGTCATCATACCCCATAAAAGTGTACACTGTACTGTATATTTCCAGATAAAAGTTGCAGTTATATTTTTCAATTTCTGAAATTCTAAAAATATTTTAACATTGCTTAGAGCTGGTCTCTTTTCCCTTCAGCATCTGTTCTTTTTCATCTATGGCATTTTTCACATATGTACTGCAGGTTAATTATTTTTTAACCTGAGAGACCTCCTTTTTAGTCTTTATGATACCCGATGGTGGCCAGAATTCACACCCTTCACCCTGCCTCGTATACGCTGTACCCAGTTAGCACCTTTGCCTCAACCAAAAGTATTATTTCCAGGATTGAGAACAAATCTGAAGCACACTGTGTCCTGCTCTATCAGAAAGGACAACTTAGCGCAGTGTCCCAACCTAATTCCCCTGATGTTGTCCAGAGATGATGTGTGAAAACGGCTCATCTCTTTGCTTCCATCATTTGATGCCTCTTTTACTGCTTTTTACTCCTCCACTCTTCCTTTTTCTCTTCAGAATCTTTCTCTTTGACTGTCTTTATCACCCTTTTACCTCCATAACATTCTCATCCGAGCTGTCTTCTTTCTACCTCACAGTTTTGCGTATTCAGCAGCAGGCTGATGGGACGAGGCCACTATGTGTTTGACAGGCGATGGGACAGGATGAGGCTGGCGCTCCAAAACATGGTGGAGAAACACCTCAACGCCCAGATGTGGAGGCAAGTGTAGTCTTTGATTATTCTGCTACCATATTTGGCTTAAAGGTTAATAGATTTGTGTGAGAAATGGTAAAGATGAGCAAAATGTAATGTTTTGATGGAAAGATGTGAGAGGAAAGGATGAACTCATCAACTGTGGGAAGCAGAAATTTGGTTTAATTTTTGTAAAAGGGACAGGGTTTTTTTTTTGTTTTGTTTTAAACATTAGTAGGTGAAATAAAATCACACATGGAGCCTGTAAGTTTTGAATCAAAGATCAAAACTAGCAACAAAAGAAAAAAATAGAACAGGTCTGCATGCACTTAATGATTACACAATCATAATCATCATAGATAAATAATTTCTGAGTTTCAGTCGTGTGAAGAGAAGTAAGAATAGCCGAGGAGGCTGATGAAATGAGGAGAAGACACTAAACTGAGCTCAGAAAACCATTGTTCAGTAAAATACAGCAGATTGATTGTTACTTAAGGTTTCCTGCAAGCTATTCTGGCAGTAAAACAGCTTTATTGGTGCATTTCTCTTTTGAAAGATTCTCTGCTTCGCGTTTCAGGAAGGTGCCTCTGGCTGCTGAGAGCCTCCTCTCCCCATCTGGTACATCCTCCATACCTTCACATCAAGCCCCTTCTCCCACCTCTCGTCTGCTCAACTCCCTCCCCAACTCCCTCTCGTACACCGCCGCGTTTCCTCAGTCTGCATCCACAGCTGGGGTGTTCAACATCCGAGACTCCCCTCAACCCCACGCCCAAGTCATCGCACAGGGCAAAGCCCGTAACGGCACGCATAAAGTGAGTCGTCCATCCAAAGACGCGGAGGAGCCCGTAGTGGGAACTAAGAAGAGAAAAAACTCTTCGTACTCTTCGTACTCTTCCTCCTCATTTTCCTCTTCTTCCTTGTTTCCCACTGTGGATAATCACAAGAGAAACGACAGGAGCTTTCATTCGCAGTTGCAAGGCTCGGGAGGGACGGCTGCCTCCCCAGCCAAGAAAAAGGGACTTGGTCGTAGGGATAGCGGACTTTGGGGAAGCTCAGAGGACTGGCTATCTAAAGCGGATGGCTCTCAAAGCCACATATCAAAAAACAGGTAAGTCCACAGTAAAATTTTAAAAAAGTTTCATGAAGAGGCCACAATTTCGAAAACTTGTAAAAACTGTAATTTTGATATTTAACTTTAGAAGTAAATGATGTATTTCTCATAAATATTTGATTATACCTACGTGTTACGCCATTAAATTCCATTTTAGAGGCTAACAAGTTATGATTGTAGTCAGAGGGAATGCAGGCTTAGTTCAATATATTGTATATTCATATAACATGTAATATACTTAGTGCATTGTGTTTACATACTAACAATATTTTCCTTCTTTTGCTTCTCTCCAGTCGTGAACTTGGCAGCACCAGTATAGCGTACTCACCTAACAGGGAACTAACCTCAGCTGCCCACCAACCAATGGCTCCTCCCACAGGACCCTTAGCTTATGGGGGAGGAGCAGAAGGGAGGAAGAGGCGAAGTCCCAGCTCCTACAGAGGGAAGGGCAGCAAGCTGAGCAGACCGGGTGGGTTAGAGAGCCTCTTTGGGAATGGAAGTGATAGCGGGGGGATACTAGCTTCAGGGCCTGAATCCCCAAGACAGGTAAGCAATCATCTACTACCTGGAATATATCTTAGTGTGCTCAGTTCTGAACTCTCAAGACAATCTGATAGTCAGCTGAGAGCTGGTGTGTACGTGACCTTCAGAGGCATTTATTAGAAGAAGCTCCAATCATCGACCTGTGATCAACAGCAAAGACATAATTCGCCGTTAGGTGGTGAATAGATAAGCAGGTGAAGTTTGCACAGTTGTTATGTGACCACTTAAAATCAGGTGGTCCTTGACATAGTGAGAGATATAAGCTACAGTGATGACAGCTGAGCAAATTCAGTTGGGACCACCTTGTTTTTGAATGACAGAAGATACAGTTTTGTGCAAAAGCACAAAAGAAGTAGTGTCAGGCCTAAAAACTCTCTACAACATCTGAACAGTATCTGAGAGTCATGTCCTTAAGAAACAGGAAAAAACCCAGCAAAGACCTGACACGGGACCTGAGAGATGCATTTGGCCCTTCAGTTGGTCCATCTCTTGTTCACTGAAGCCTCATCTGAAATGGTCTCAGTGGAAGGGTTGCCTTGTTAGAATTATACAAACCCTGTTTTTTGTCTTATATACTGCATTACATATTCAAGTGTTTTGCACATATTTCAGTTCATTGCTGTACCTCTTTCCCATTTTCCTAAAATAAAATAATAAGAATAAAGATAAAAAGATAGTTTAGGCCATGTCTCTGTGAATCTGAGCACCACACCCATGTTTGTCACTCTTTGATGCATTAGGCTTGGATTTCGGTTCATTGTCCTCAGAGGATGATCCTAGACTTTTCCTCTACCACTGCCATAAGGTCTAAAACATAAACTGTTGCAGATTTTGATTAATGAGCAAAAGTTATGAGCTAATAAGTGATTTTAAATATATGCTTGTTATTAAATTGGTCTATTCTAGCTCTAAGAATGAATGTTGTGCAAATAAGCAAATTAAACTTCCACCTGTTGTGAAACTGCTGCTTTACAGGCAAGAAGTTAAAATCACTTGACAAGGCTCCTTTTTTTTCTTCACAGGCCAAGTTGCATCACTGACAGAAACCTGTTTCACGGACAGAATGTTGGGCAGCTGTTCAGGCCACCACCGTTTGTGACCTTTGACCTCACCAATCTTCCAGTTACAGCACCAATCAGACTGCTTCATCATGTCACATCTGTTTTATCCAAAAACAGTTCAGTTCACCTGCTGTGGCAGCGGGACTCTGAAGTCTTTGCCCACAGTTGGCTGGCAGTTGCTTCCACCACTCATCCCTCATTACGGATCATTTTGATGGAAAGCTGCTGCGCGTCGCTGTGGTTGTGGTCTTTACAGAACATGATTTCAAAAACCTATTATCCTCCTGATAAGGGAATTTTAAGGCACTGTTAATGATACCACCACTGTTGACTTTTTCAGGGGGATAACCAGAGTTTATTTTCAGAAATCTGAGTGGAAAGACAACTGTGATTTCTTTGGGGGAGTTTGATGGTTAAAGGACCTACTGACACAACTACTGTAGGACTCAGACTTCAGCTATGCCACCTCAATAGCTCCACCACCCCCTTTTCTGTGTTTCTCCATTCTTTATTTATTTATTTTTCTTTTCCTCTTGCTTTAAAAAGAGATGAGCTGAGTTTTATCCAGCATTTACCTCTTCTTTAGCTTTTTTCTTTGTCTATCAAACAACTTTGTCCATTTCTCTATTTACTGTCCCTCCCGCCCCCTCAATGCTCCCTGTTCATCCCAGCATGCCTGTGTTCAAAGTGCACTTACTGCCCTCAGTTCCCCTTGCTTCCTTGTTCACTGATTCCAGAGCCATCTCCAGCAGTGCCACACAAGAACCTGTTCACACAAGGGAAGAAGAAAACATCTGTGTTACTAACAACGCCACATCAATGCATTGTATTTCAATATAGGAAGAAGTCCGATTTAACTGAAGAATGTTTTTGTTTTTTTTGTTTTTTCCCCCCCTTCGTTCTGGTTTAAACATTGCAAGAAACTCCTGGACTTGCATCCAAAAATGGAATTATTATTATTAATATTAAGGTGTTGGATGGCGCTCTTTTTTTGGGGGGGGGGATAATAATTTATCACTTTTTTCTTTTCTTTTTTTAAATCTAACTGACCTTAGAGGTTTGAGACTTTTTTCAGCAAAAAAGAAAAAAAAAAAGATTTCTATGGCATTTTGAGGAAATGTTGAAAGTATTATTATAGTTCATATTGTTAAAAATGTGTACATATCTGTTCTTATTTTTGTATTTATTCATAATTGTCCCCTTTTCCTAATTATGAGGTAGGAGAGAGGGTATTTTTTACCTTTCCTGTCTTAGTCGGTGTTTAATAATGATAATGAGCTCGGCCTGGTTTCTCAAAACTTTCAATAATTTGATCATTCGTTAATAACCACACAAAGCCATTTGAGCTATGGCTGCTGTCTATGTTTACTGTCATTAATAGGAAACAGTACATGCTTTTTTTTCTGTTCTTTTTACTTTTCTAATATTAGTTTTAAATAATGATGTAGTCTGACAGAAATCTTGATCTCTGAAACTTTAGAACCATATCCCATGTGTTGTTTCTCAGTTCCATATTACAAATTATGTGTATACACTGTAGATGCAGTACTGTGCAGGCATTTAAGGCTCTAAAAGGAAAGTGAAGTAGTCTGGTTCTACTTTGTTCTCATTTAGATCTTCCCTTGGCCTTGTCCTGTCAAGAGATAACAGGCCAGGAGGTCACATGTATTTCTTCCTACCATTGCAAGACAAAAGGTTGGTTAGGTTTTGTTTTGTGAAACCAGGCCCTTATTTGTATTTTCATATAAAGGGGCACCACTTTTCCCGATTTCCTGTGGTTCCACCCTGTTTCATACTTCTTCCAGTGTTCAAAAACTATAGCTATATTTTTAAACTGTCTTTATCTTCCAAGGCCGGTTGGCCTCATCTCAGTGCGATTACGCTTGGTTTGTTGTGTTATGTCGAGTCAGAACTGGGTCAAAATGTATCCGCTTGCTTCACAGCTGCCCAGCTCAAGCTAGGTACCATTTCTTCTCCGGTAGCTCGGTAGTCATTCCTTTGAGCCTTCAGTGTCTTTTGTTAGATGCAGCATCAGGTATATAAAAGCAGCGCTGATTTAAAAAGACAACACTTACATTTGAAGGGAAACTATATGCTAAGGCACTAATAATGTGCATTTGTGTTGTATAGAACTGTGTGCCACAGGTTAAATGTTTAAAGTGTTACAAAATTTAACTGAGGATACCAAAAACGTTAATCAGAAAATGTGAAGAGATTTTTCTTATTTCAAAGGGGATCTCCTGTGCTCGCTTCCATTAATAATTCAAAACTCATTCTGATTTTCCTTATTATGAATTTTAGCTCCTCCCTATGAGCCAGCTTTCATTTGATTGGTGGCCCCTCCCAACAGCATAAGTAGAAAAAAAAACTGTCTAAAATGGAGCGTTTATATCAGTCTAAGGCTCAAGCTTTTGGCTTACAAAGATTACTTGTTAATACTAGACTTTGACAGCTAAGAGAGAAAAGCAGGTCCCTTTTGAAGTGAGGCAGATGCCATAATGGGTCAAAAAACAAGTGGCATAAACCTTTAAAATGTCAGAGAAGTACCCCCCCCCCTTCATTCGTGTGCTGTTGCTGATAGAGCTAATGTACCTGAAAGCATTTAAATTTGCTGTATAGCAGTGTGACTCTCTCAGAAATGCACTCACCTGGTACTTGCCAGCTGCTTCAGTGGAAACTAACTCTTTTGGGACTCATTGGGTGTTTTGTTTAAGCACTAATGATGAATGAATTGTACATAATCAGTTGTATTTGTGTTACGTTTTTCCAAGTACTCAAAGTGCTTCCCATGACTGTCAATGAGCGCGTGAGATCGTCTACCAGTTTAGATCAGTTTAGTAGAACCTGCATGGTAGTCTTTGTTTTGCTGTAGATACACATGGTTTAACTGGGTACTTGCTGTGTACAGTTAAATGGCTAACATCCCTTTTATGACAAGATAAACAAATCTTTTTATTTTTTAAATTTTTTTTCAGCTTTCTTTGCTGTGCTCACACGTTTAAGTCAACAGACGTTGAAGAACAGATCAGCGCATACACTACTAAAGCGATGGTTGATACTTCTTTTTTTCCCTTTTTTTTCTTTTTTTGCTATTGTTGTTGTTTACTGGTTACAGGTCTTGGTATCATTGGATAGATTTCGATTTTCTGACCCAGTACCTTCTCACATGTATCTACTGATCAAAGATCAAGTGTTTGTTGGAGGAAAAGAAGCCAACCTGGGTTACTGTTTGAAGAAATAGAAATGGGACGTTACAGTCTGTTGCAGCTAAAATTGAGACAAGGCCCATGGTTGCTGATTTTAGAGCAGTTGTATATTGTCTTTGCTGTTAGTTTTTTCTTTTTTTAAAAGCCCCCCCCCCCCTTTTTCCCCCCCCCCCCTGTTTTGCACTTTGTCATTTTGCCCAGATCTTTAATTACCTTCTATTTATATAAATATTTTAGATATTAAAAAAAAAATCTTTATATTTGTGATAGTGTTTCTGGCAACTACATTAAAAGAAGATGAAGAGTATATTGTTGGTCAGTTGGCCCCCTAAACCAGCACACTGTTGTTATTATCCGATCCAAACTGTGGTGAATGTTGAATGTCTGAAAAATGCCTTGTTAAGATTTTGGGGGTTTTATTCAGTCTTACTGCAGTTGGTTTAGAAAATGGATTTTCCACCAATACGACTTAACACATGCTGTAAAAGAAAGGAAAAAAAGAGAAAAAAAAGGTCTTATATTCAAGCTTTTATTAAATGACTGAAAGTGGATTTGTGTTGTTTGTAAATCAAAGCTGCAGCCTTCGAATTGTAAAGAAAGTCCCACAGCTCTTTATTTTCTGTTTGGTTTTTTTTACTTGTCGCTCCTGAAAGTATCTGAAGGTTTTCTGTCCTGGCTCCCTCGTTATCATTGGTGTCTGACGTATTTTGGAGACGAGCAAACGCCTCTTCTGTGGTTGTCGGTATTTCACAAGGAAGCTTTTTATATTTTGTGAAGTGCAGCATTTTGGTACATTTTAATGCTTTCATTTTACCAGGTCAATCTGTAATTTCCATTTTCATCAGCATAACTGCATTCTTTCTGCCTTGGAATGTTTGCAACATTTAACTTCTTAAATTTATACACACATACTTTTTAAATGCTATTCTTTCGTAGCAGCAGTAGTAATGGTGATTACTGCTGGCAGTCAGCTTACCGCTTTGGTCCAGGCTAAAATATCTGAACAATTAGTTCATAAAAAGATCTGTCCTACTGAGTGGCATCTTGTTGTCTTTGTGTTGCCTTTTCATGAAATTTCATGATAAATTATCAGATAAATAGTCTTTAAATTGTCAAATTATCAGATAAACTGTCATTCAGAGGATGAATTCTAATAATTCATGGATATACTTATGACATATGGTTCAGTCTATCCACTTCTTTGGTTTAAAATGACTTTCCAATTAGCCTCAGCTTTTTGTTTAGGCAAGTACAAGAACCAGCTCCAAAAAAGTTGACAAACCAAAAGAAAATTAAGGCATCTGATTGCCTTACTGTTTTCAGAATTTAAGTACTTTATTACATGCTGTAAAGTTGTGAAAAAGAAAATAGACCCTCTTTCAGGTCCAAGGTTTTACATATCAGGATATAACAACAAAAAAAATCATCTGTTGCGTTACCAAGTTCTAAAATGGTTTAAATACAACCACCGATGAACATCCACATGTGATATCTTTCACAGTTATTGTACATTAACTGAGAGCTTGAACTTTCAGCCTTTCTGTTGCAGGTTTTCTGCTGTAGTTGGAATCATGGTCATGTAGCACGATTCAGTTTCAGCCAAGCTTTAGCTATCGGACAGATGACCTCACATTTCACTCTAGAATAATTTGGTATACAGAGGAGTTCGTGGTTGGCTCAATGACTGAAAGAGTCCCAGTCGTGTGGCTGCAAAATAAGCCCAAACACTGCCGTGTTCTTTCTTAGAGAGAAGAGGCTTTCTCCTGGCAGCACTTCCAAACAAGCCAAACCTGTTCAGCCTTTCTCTAATTGTACTGGCATTAACTTTAACATTTAACATTCTAACTGAGGCCTGAAGAGTCTCGGGAGTCTTTTGCACTTTTTCTGACCATTGCACATTCTGACCTTGGGGGACATTTGCTTGGTTGTCTACTCCTGGGAAGATTGGCAACTGTCTTGAATGTCTTGCACTTGTGAATAATCTTTCTCACTGTAGAATGATGGACCTCAAATGTTTGGAAATGGCCTTATAACTCTTTCCAGACTGATGGGTAGCAACAATTGCTTCTCTTGGCATTGTGTTAATGTACGCCTGAATGCTCCAGAGCAGCAAACTGCCAGATCTTCTGCTCTTATAGAATTGCTCACGCGTGCTGATGATCAGTTAATCAGGTGCATTTGATTACAGCACCTGGCTGTTTCTTACCTGCTTAATTCCTATGAAAGCAGTGACAGTGTACTTAGTTCTTCACCCACTGTTTCCTAATTTATGAAATAAATAGACAGTGTAATATGTCATGTTTTCTAGGTCACTTGAGGTTGTATTTGCCTAATTTTAAGACCTGATAAGGACCTGATTATTTTTTTATTATGCCCTGAGAGGTAAAGCCTTAGAATTATTTCTCACATGACTGTATTTACTATTTGATTGTAGATTATCAGTTTATGAAATCAACTTAAATATTAGTTAATGACTTATTTTTCCAAGTGTCTTGTTTAATTTGCGATATACTACCACAAAAGTAGTGTACTGCTGTAAAAGTAGTTTTTAGGCTGGCATGAATGATGTAACTATACCTTCTCAAGTACTGCAGTTAATGAAGTTAGTCATATTTTAATGCAGTCATTACTAATGAGTATGGCCTTGCATTATGTTAAAAGATAACTCATTCTTGATAAACATCGGCAAGACTGCTTGAAACTCATTTTAGAGATCTTCCATCTTAACAGAGCAAAGCAGCACTCTACATACGCTGGAGCGTGGTAGTCGGTAACCCAGCTAGCCCATGGCTAATGGTGTAACAGCTATAGCTTCTAATGTGAAGGTTCCTAAAGCATAACCTATGAAACTGAACTGTAATTAAAAACGGAACAACTCAGAATGATTCTAGCGTAATTTTTAACTATAAGAATTTTCTACTGCAAACCTGAACCATCGCAAACACCTCACTCTGCTTGCTACAGGCCAAGTACTACTGGATAAGTGCAGACTAACATCAAAGAAATAAGTACTCTGAAACTTTGTTTAAATAGAGCGTATTTAACCTGTAACACAGTTCAAGTTTATCAAAAGCAATCAGTTTACTAAATTGGAAAAGAAAAACCACACACATGCGCAGCGCTGTACCTACAATACAAAAAACCTCACAAAGGTACTACAGTGGTTTCCAGCATGTTTTACTCTATCACCTGTTATTACTTAAGTCCAGCTGAATTGCACCATCCAACCTCTATCAAAGCTTTCCATTTCTACACATGAATGTTACAACAGCCACGTTAACAAATCTGTGTATTTTAATTCGATCCTCTTGGACTACCAGAAAAGTGCTCTTCTGAACAAAACACGATGCTGACTGTGACTCAGAAGCTTCTTCTCCGGTCAAGGTCTAACCCTAAGGACTGATGACACAAAACGCTACAGAAAAATCACCTCTGCTGGCAAGCGAATGGAATCCACAGACAAATTTTGTGGGACAGCACAACTAGAAGCGTAACAAAAGATCACGCTATGCTTGTTGCGGGAGCAAAGCCAATTCTTTATTTGAGCATTTATCAACATCTCTGAGTCTCATGTTAAATCCCACAGGGCTTCTCAATGACTGACCTTTGATCTCAAAAGCCATGATCAGCTGATGTTTTGTTCAGATCAGATAGGAGCCCACGATGGGACACTAAGTCAGATTGTTCTGCTGTGTCATTTCAGTGCCCTTCTCTCCGTAGCACTGATTCTGTTATTATTGTTTACAGTCAGAACGGGCAACCGAGACTCCATCTCTGCTCCAGACTGTCATTCAGTATCCTTACTCAGCCAGAGAAAGGACATTACAGGCCGTAATTAGCCATTTGCCCCTCCTCTGAGCAGTCTCTGTCCTCTGTTCTTTATGGACAGGAGTCCAAAAATGTTACAATACTAACACTGCCTGCCTTATTCACATTCTAGCAGCACATATCACATGTTCGTCATTTACGTGCTATGCTGAGTGGGGTGAATTTAGAGATTCACTTATTATGTCAGTGATAATGTGGTGTCCAGTTAATATTTCTACAGTTTTACTAGTTTTTTTTTTTTTTTTTAGATCAAAGAAAGAGTTGAAAACATTAAAACAGAGGTTATTTTTTGATCTCTTACTCATTAAAGGTTATTCATGTGGAATAGAGCTGGAAGCACTGTGATCAGTTATTGCACATTAAACTATAAATGCTTAGTAATTTAATTTTATATCAACTTCTCTGATGTGAATAATGACCCTTCTTGAGTCCTTGCAGATGCTTCTTGTCGCTATTCTAAAGAACAGCAGATTCCCCCCCAAGATCGAGTCAGATGTGACTATATAACCACAGAGTTTGATGATTGGAGACTGAACAAACAAACAAATCCCGACAGGAAAGCGGGACATTTGAAGTTCCCCAATTTAATTTCGAGCATTTATGTGGCTTTTATGTAAACTTATGGGAATATGTTAAAATTCCCCACCATAGTGAAGTGAAGAAGAGTATGTCAACAATTTATCACATGGCTAGATGGCCACGATACCTTAATGAGACGGCGTGCTGTACAAAACAGAAGGGGTGAACTAAGTTTAGGCTACTATCATTAGCTAACATAATCAGTCATAAACAAGGCTGGTGCTTCAGAAATTACCTTTACACAGACCAGCGTTTTATTTGCTGATAAATTCAGTTTTTATTTCATAAATCAGTGACTGCGTTTTTCTTTCTTTGGCTCTATAGTGGCACTTCAAAACACTTTTTAACAAATCTATATTACATTCTAAAAACAAGATTTTTAGAATTTAGTTCCCTCTGTACCACAGATGTGTCTGACATGGCGTATTTCTAAGCTAATCAGAAATGTAGTTCATTTACCTTGAATGGAGTTGTTGTATGTGACTGTTTTTATCTCCAACAAATATTAGCCTGATCAGGCTCGGGTGTTTACTGTTGAAATGTCTGAGGTCAACACAGCTTTGAGGTATTGGGATAATTCTTTTAAATTTTGCTGGGAATCTTGCTGATTTTACTTTCCAAATCTATATCATAAACTTAGCAAACATTTCTCATGATCACACCAATCTTTCTCTGCTTAACTTAGATTTTTTTTCTGCTGTTCTAAGTTGCAGTGGAGTACAGCACTATGCGAAAGCTTCCCCTAATTTC
Organism: Tylochromis polylepis; assembly: GCA_015107715.1. Classification (NCBI taxonomy): domain Eukaryota; kingdom Metazoa; phylum Chordata; class Actinopteri; order Cichliformes; family Cichlidae; genus Tylochromis; species Tylochromis polylepis. Next base: position 44,820 of record VVHJ01030179.1, read on the forward strand.
TTTATATTTTGCTTTTAAGGAGCCAGACTGTCTTTTCATGTGTCACAGTGGTCTGTTTCAGTCTTTCAGAGTTTTTCTTTGGACATTGGCTGCTTTTTCAAACATTTTCAGTCCAGTCCTTGTACCTGACCATTTTTAGAGTATCTTAAGGCACTATGTTACTAGCAGTTTGACATTGATAAAAAAACAAAAAAAAAAACCCTCTTTTTTTGGTTTGTTTGTTTTTTGCAACAACAAGGTGATTATCAAAGAGCCATTAGCCCAAAACTTGACTTATCTCAGTGTGGTGTGCAGTGCTTACTTAAAAAAATGTGAGGAAACTGGACAAGGAGAGGATAAGTGTCCAGGAAAGAATCCAGAAAACCCCCTGACAAAGGAAGTCAGAGATGCATCTGGCCCTTCAGTTGATCCATTTACTGTTTGCTGAAGCCTTGTCAGAAATTTTCTCAGTGGAACCGTGGCCAGCAAGGAACTATTCTGAAGGAAGTCAAACAAAGAGAAAATGGCGGAGGTATGCCAAATCACACAAGAAATTTTGGCTTATGGAGTGATGCATCCAAATTTAAAATCTGTGGTTCCAGTTGTTGTCAATACGTATGCAGGAAGTCAGGAGTACAACAGTGGGTTTCTACAGCCATCTTTAAAACACGGTGGAGGTTCTGTCATGGTTTGGGGCTGCATTTCAGCCAGTATTGTTGGAGATCTTGTTAAAACTGATAGAATTATGAATGAAGAAAGGTACCATCAGACTTTCATCCATTGTGCAATACTATCTGGAAAGTAGCTGACTGGCAACAGCTTTATTTTTCAGCATGACAATGATCCTGCCAATGCAGTAAAAGCATACCTGCTTCCCAGAGCCCGGACCTCAACATTATTGATGCAGTCTGGGATCATGTGGACAGAACATACTAAAAGGAAGCCAACATTGAAAGAGAAGCTTTGTCCTTCAAGAAGCATGGAGAACTATTCCTGAAGACTACTTAAAGAAATTACAGGAAAGCTTTTCTAAGAGGGTTCAAACGAACTGTTTGAATGGAGGAATTTTACTGTATTTAAAGGAGTACACCTGCCCGTTCTGTCCCCTGGAGGATAGAGGTGGCTATATGAAATATTGACTTTCGAGTTCGTTAGAATTTTACAATCTCTGTTTTTGTCTTATATACTGTATTTCCAAGTATTTTTGGACATTGCAAAAAAAACAAAAAAACACTGCACATATGTCATATTTTCCTAACAAACTATAAAGAACTGAGGGGTGGCTCAAGACTTTTGCACATTACTGCATATAGACTCAAGCATGTCAAAGGAAAGCTGTAAACTTAAAGATGATAACATTTTTCACACTGGCCTAAAGTTCAGAAAAAAATAATTTGGTCTTTCTCATGTTAATTTTTTGTTTGTTTGTTTGTTTCTGAGAAAAGTAAATAAAAGGAAAAAAACTGACTTGGCAGGGGGAGGTGGGAAAACTTAAATTACACATGAAAGTGAAAGAAATCTCATAGCACTGCAATGTTATGGTCGGCTGATGTCCTGATACGTATCCCACGCATCTTAGGTTGGTCATTATCAAAGTGTCTCACCAAAAATGAGCTGCTGCATTATTCTTTTTCATGCTCACCATTCTTGCTTGTCCATTCAACACATTTCTTAACATCAAGCTTCTTTTAAAAGGAAAGATATAAACAAGAATAAAGAAATGAAATTGGACAAAATACAATGCACTAGGGATTAAATTGTGATAGAGAGCCATAAGGCTGAAACCTGCTGTGTTAAGCCAGAATTATACATCACTGAGGCATTGGCAAGTACAGATGGCTCTCGTTCCGTCTATTCTCTCTGGACAAATCACTTCATCTAGTTAGATTTATGTGAGCATGACATGCAGTAGGCATTTATACCTGCTGCTTTCCTCAGTGCTTTCTCCATTAATGAACCAAAACGACACACGGCAAAATACATTCCCGGCAACATTGACACCTTGTGGTCAGTTAGCTCAAACACGACCCTGAGTCTCATCATCAGCCACATAACAGATCAAAAGCACTCAGGCAGAAATGTGATTCAAAACAAATGATGTTAGCCTTAAAAGAAGAAACCTGCCCTTGTTTAGTCTCCTTAAATTCAGATGCTACTGCTGGTATGAGCAATTACTGCACAGGTGGTCTTCTGAATTCATAATTGCAGCAGCAGTATGCGCACGACTTGAAGACGCGTGAGATCCTGACACTTCTTAGGAGGCAGAACGATCACATTAGGAAAACAATGTACAAGTCACAAAACGCTTTATTTTCATTCCTTTGCAAGAGACGAACATAAATCTGATTATGAGGAATGTTTGGAGACTATTAGCAGTTACAATATTTGCTCACATTTAATGCCCCGTCTTGGGGTCCCTCTGGAATCAAGTCCCACCCTAATCTCACCAGTCCCTCCAAAAAAAAAAGGCCCACTGCTATAATTATAAACAAGCCATTTAAATTACCAGCATAAACGAATTATTTGTTGTGCACAAAAAGTGTCCAAACATGTCACTAGGTGGTGTGATGAATGCAGCCTGCATGTAATTGAGAAGATAAAAGCTCTCAGCTCTATTCGACCACGGCCATGAATGCCGAGGAGTCCCCCCTCCCGCCTTTGCAAACAGCATTCTTATGATAATGGAATAATGCTGGTGCTTTAGTTAATTGTGTATAGGCGATAGTGGTGGGCACCTTTTGTTGTGGGCTCTCACAAGCTTAAAGGAAAGAGCTGGCGGGGATTATAACTCTTATGGAACTTCTTTAATTCCGCCCCCCTCTCCTCAAAACCATACTTTATTCCCACTTTGCACTCAATGTGTTGAGTGTTTGTCTTTATTTGATGTGGTCTAAGAGTTTGTTGGGTTGATTCAAGATAAGATTTCACATATGTGATGCTTGTGATTTTTGCCAGTTAAATAACAGAACCCTTTACAACAGGTGTAACATTTCAGTTTGTTCACAGTGCGCCCAAATCAAAATTCTACCCTGTTCAGGGTAAATTAGGACACTGACTTTGCTTAAGTGGGACACCTTTCTTAACCATACCTGCACGACATGCTAACTCAAATTTCAACTGTGAGGCCACAGCTCCATTTCAACAGAAATCCTTGTATTTGTATTTAAATGGTGCATTTCAAGGCATTTAGCTTTAGTTACCAGGAAGGCTGGTTTTACCAGATCCTGACAGACTGTGACAGGCTCACCAGCAGCTGATGGCCCACTGTGATAACGCTGCATCCCATCATACTATAAGAATGTAACTAAGATATCATAGTAGGTAAGGCATAAAGAGTAGGTTTGGAAAGGCCAGAAAAAAAATTATATTTATTGCAAACAATCATGTTTTACCCATAAACCGGTTAAACCTGCACTTTAAAAATAACTCCTATTACTACCTCAAAATAACCCCTTCTATTAGACTACTGCTCAGTATTACTTAAATAACAATTTAGTAGTTGGGTAACATTTTACCAATTATTTGAGCAGCAGTGCATGACCTCCCATCTTCAGCATTACTTATGTATCACATAAAGCTTTTATAGTCTACATTTCTTTACCTAAATACACTGACCTGCACTGATCATACCCTCTCTTACTTACATTACTTTTATCCACCGTCACAGTCAAATCCCTATATTTTCTTTAGTTAGTATAGCTAGTCAACAAAACATACATAAATGCTCCAATTACTACTACATAATAACTAGTTTCTATTAGGCTCGGAGAACATTTTAAAATGTGCCCTTATCTAATTACTTAAGCAGCAGGTGCATAGCCCATGTTCAGCATGACTAATGCATCACATGAAGCTTGTATATGCTATATTTTTTGACCTAGATGAAATGAATCATCATAGCCTATCTTACTTACATACATAAATTCATACATATTTATTTTCTTTTAACTATTACACTAGT
>VVHJ01030187.1:16147-32652 GCA_015107715.1 Tylochromis polylepis
GGGTTTTTTAGTGGTTGGGGGGGGGGGGGGGGACTGTCTTTTTTAGGAGTATATGTCTTTGACAAAGCAGAACTGAGTGAAGCTGTTTGAGTGCTGCATATCTCCCCTGGCCCAGCACTGAGCCTGCAGGGCCTGTGGTGTCTGCCAGCAGAAGGAAAGCGTAGGAAGTCCAGCAGGTTTTGGACAGACAGGCAGAGAGCAACAGGCAGTCTGTCAGCTCAAAAATATTACATTGATATTCAAAACTAGGCAGAAGTGAGTCAGTAGATGGGAAAAAATTCTTATATTTGGTTCCTTATCATAATGCAAATAATTATTCATATATATTCTATTGTGCAGTGTGGTCATTGCTTGCACTTGGCATCTAGCTTGACTCTTGACTACAAACCATAATTGACATCCTGGTGGTTTCTACTATGGATTAATGGCAAGATCCTCTTCTTACATTACCACTGACAAGGGCGATTCACGTGACATGATCAATTATCTATAATCATATCAGCGCATCATCCCTCCTCACTGTGTTTAGATAAGATTACTTCCCAATGGGGTTTTTTGGACATGGATACATGCTTGCGGGGGAGATCTAACTTAATTTAGGCGCTAACGTCTTTAGCCGATCTCGAAATAGGATGCAGCATGTACATATCTATCTTTGTGGGTCTGTTGTGGATGGCAGCTGAGACCAGATGAGGAAAGTGGCTCCTTAGTTGTTTACTTTGAGAGGAAGCAACAAATCTAACCATTGCTGCCTCATTCAGTATGCACCAATTCAGATGCTGCTGTTTTAGGAGACGAATAAAATTAACGTCTCGTGACAGCTTATCATTTTTTTCCCCCATTTAATTGCACATTACATATTTCATGTGATCCTTCTCAGTGCAGCCTATTTGTTTGTTAGTTGTCGAAAGCATCGCAAACGAGGAGTTTGGCTCTCAGGAAATCATGTTTGTTTTGCTGTAAAGATGAAAAAGCTGAAAAAAAATGTCACATATTAAAATATTGTACATGGCAGCATTATAGCCTTGGATTTCTTGTATCGTCTGTGTGTGTGTGTGTGTGTGTGTGTGTGTGTGTGTGTGTGTATGTGTGTGTGTGTGTGTTTCTGTTACTCACACACTAAAGCAAGCGTTCTCATTTTTAGCGATTTAGGGGATCTAATAGCCTTCAGGAAACCTTTTGAAGATGCTGCTTTTCTTACAAAGTGCAAAGATATATCTGTTGGGAGTTTCGGGGGGGGGATTTCTGCATTTAGACATCTGCTTGTCTCTCTCTCTCTCTCTCTCTCTCTCTCTCTCTCTCTTTCTCTGTCTCTCTCTCTGTTTCATTTGATACTGTATGTGCTTTCCTTTTGAGAATCAAGATGCTGATCACTGACTCTTTTTTTCTCCTGCAGTCTGTGTGCAGGCACTGGATGTGACAATGTCCCAGCGCAGTGTCCAGGTGGCTCGTGGCCAAGCAGCCATCCTGCCCTGCTCCTTTACCACCAACGCTGCCCTCACCAACCTCAACATCATCTGGATGGTGACACCGCTGTCCAATGCTTACCAGCCAGAGCAGGTATGAATCACTTGCATCTACCCACTGACCTGACCGTGAAAGGAAAGCCAAATAGAATTTTTTTTTACAGCTTTTACAGCTAAGATCACAGTCACAGGTGTGTTAAAAATCATAGTGTTCATATTTAGCAGACAGAGTTGTGCAGTGCAGTTAAGCATGTCAGTTCCTTATTTACTATTCTGAGAGTTTTGCTGTGATTGTTGTAATTAACTGTAGATGTTTGGGTGCTGAATTGGTACACAGTCAGTGTTGCCGTGCACTCTGCACATCAACTGAAATGTCTGCTTCTGAAATCTTATTTTCTAATCCAACACTACTGTATGTGCATCTTGTGGATGGCTTCCTTACAGTCAATGCAGGTACATGAGAGTTTGCTCTGTTTGAAGGTGTGTTCAGATACAGCGCAAAGAGAATGTCAGTGGCTGCAAAAATGCATCACATGTGTAGAGAATGATACAAGCAAAGTGTCATGTTGCTCTTACGTCTTGAGCCACGACTCTTTTGTTTATATTTTGCCCCCACAGAGTCAGACTTGCTTGTAATTTTTAAAGTGCTCTTGAGCAGTAGTTCTTCATACTTTCTGAAGGTCTTTCAGAGTTTATGTTGGTTCAAATCCTTGTCAATATGGACAGAGTAGGTCAGGAGAGATGTACAACAGTGAGTGTCTACAGTCATCAGTAAGACATGGTGGAGGCTCTGTCATTGTTTGGGGGTGGATTTCAGCGTCAAAATTGACGTCTGTCAAAATTGATTGAGTTATAAATCCAGAAAAGCACTGTCAGATTTTGATCCACCATTTAATACCATCTGGAAAGCAACAGCTTCGTTTTTCTGCATGGCAATGATCACAAACACACTGCAAAGACAGTAAAAGCATACCTGGATAGAAACACAGTCAGTCATGAATTGGCCATCCCAGTTCCCAGATCTCAACATTATGGAAGGAAGGAGTGTGCAATCATCATTACAGAAAGCGTGACAAAAAGCAGCCAACATCCAAAGAAAAGCTCTGAATGACCTTCAAGAAGCCTTGAGAAATATTCCTGAAGACTACTTAAATTACAAGAAAACTTGCCTTAGAGAGTAGAGGCTGTGTTGAAGAATAAATATGATCACACCAAACAGTGACTTTCAAGCTCATTAGAATTGTACCCTATACTGTGCTTCCACGTAACTTTCCACGTGTTTCAATAAATCACTCCACCTATTTCTCAATTTTTCTTGCAAAATAAAAAGAAATGAGGGTTGGATCAAGACTTGCACATAACTATCTCTCTAGCCCATGCTAAATTTGCATATGCAAAAAATATAGGCACACTGCTTAAGCAAAAGCAGACAGAAAAAAAATAATTCCCTTTTCAGTGCATCTGAACACACCTTTAGTACATCAGTTTTGTAATTAATAGAGATTACATAGTTTAAAATAGAAGTAATGTAGTAGTAAGCTTAAGGGTGTATTTATAGTCTAAAATCTGTGTGCTGCAGGATGCCTCTTAAACAACATATGCACAGCCCAAGCATCAAACTGCTTTTGTAGTGCTGATTTGATGTGGAAACATTGTCAGAAAGTTCCACGCAAAGACATGGTCGAATTTAAGTTAGTAGCCAACTACTGATGCTCGTTTTGTTTATCTGGCCTCGTTTATAGCAATCCACTCTCTCACCTTCCCTCCGTCCCTCTCTCACTCACTCTTCATCCCCTCGTGTGGGACTTCTGTGATTCCATTTGAGTTGTTTAACATGCAGCTGCAGGCCGTACAAGCTCACCTGCCTCCCTTCACTTTGAACCCCAGTGCTGGTCGGCCGTCCAAATAACACAATCATCTTCTGCACTAATTAACTCACGCCCACGACAGGCTCTATATCGCAGCTGTTCTCCACACACACAGACACACAAATGCACGCACACAAACTGGACAAATTGAACAGACTGCTGGTCCAAATGTAGTGCAGATCCACGTGCATACATATGGGGCTTATATACAGCATGCATTCACGTGTGAAGTCTGTGGACAAAGTGCACAGTCTAAGTGTGAATACTGACGTGAGTATGTACATCCAGAAATTCATACATCATGGAATGATTCTGTCATGTGTGCACAGCACTATGGGTCCACTATTTCCATGACAAACATCCACGCCTTTAGCAATACATTACATTGTCACAAACATATGGAATATCTCACATATCTGTCCACTCGAGCACAAGAATAAAACAAAAACACTGCAAACTGCCATTCTGCCATTAAATTGGGGAGCTGTCTAAAAAGTATGTGATGAAATAAAGTGCTGTGTGTTGCGACAGAGCACGCACAAGGTCATTTTAGAGAGAGAAAGAGAATGTGTGTCATAAATGATTACAGTTGATGCTGAAAGCCATTAAGAATTACTGAACAGAACTCATACACTTGCACAACCTGCATTAGCACTTTAGTGAGCACACACTATGACCACTCAGATTTCTGTCTTCTCAAATTTGAATGCCATGTTCGTGTCAGTCCGTACCGAATCATGCACTGTTAGAAGGCAACGGCAAAACTTTGTCGGCATCGCTAAAAAGTGCAAATGTAGCTGTTTGTTTCCCCCGCTGCCTTTATTGCCATGTTGTCTAAGGCTTCACCCTCTCCTTCAGAGCCTTTAGCTTACACAGTCGCCCCCACATTATAGGCTGTGGAACTTAACTATGAGCTCAATATATTTTGTTTATGAGAGCAGGCAGTGTGACAGGCTGGTGCATTTGATGTCTGCTGGGATCGTGATCTATGAAGGAATTACTCTAGAGACAAAGTAATTTGTATTTTGAGTTAAAAGTCATAATAAACCCCAAATGACTCCATTAGAATATATTATGGCGTATGTTTTAAAAATGGATAAAATGTCTGCCTGTATTATTAAAAGAGTAAAGACTTGACAACCACCCAAAACACTCTCTCTCAAGTTCCCCCTCAGCTCTGTGCTTTTTAGGAGCTTTTAGTTATTGTTATACTTTCCAGTCATTTTTGATTCACTTTCAACATTCTCCTCTGATTTTTAAAAAAAATTTTTTAATTAGTTTATTTTTCTCAAAAAATAGGAAAAAAAGCTATATATATACTACCTGGAGAGCAAACAGAGGAAGTAAGCAATTAGCTAGAGTCTAAAGAGCCACATATTTCCCCCAGGAGTTAAGGTAACAAAACAGAGCTGAAGGGAAAACTGACCTCAAATGAATGTTAATGTTGCTCCAGAACTGTTAACTCCTACACATTATCAAATTAAAAGGTCCTGACATTAGTGTTGCATTTGCACCTTGCTTCTTGCTGCTCAGCATAAGGTAATATAGTAGTTGTAGATTCAGCAGAAAAAAATCCCTTCCTTCAGTCTCCTGCTTCTGTTCTTTTCTTTGGTGTATGAATGATTATTTTATATAACATATAGCACACATAGAAACCTCCAAAAGATAGTTGTTCTATTTTATGATTAAAAATAATGCCGGTGATAGTATCAGGCTTTGTCCTTTAAAAATGGGTTCAGTTACCTTGCAAGGCATGTATTTGTTGATGAAAGGTAATGTATTAAACCTACACCAAAGCAAAACAACAATTAAGTCTAGAAATCAGCAACATCCACAATTTTTGAAGTATTTAAAGGTACTAGCATATGCATGAGCATTATCTAGTGGCCATATCAGCCAATTACACTTTAAGACTCTAGGGCTACCCTGAAGGTTACAACGTCACCTCTAAGATAGCAACAGGGGTTACCAAAGCGTCTACTTTGTTTGGGTTCTCACCACTGTATAATTAAAGAAACAGCTAAGCTTAGCTAAGATAGCCAGCTGGTGGTTGTAGTTTCATATGTAACAGACACATGAGGTGCTATATATTGAAGTTCACAGAGCTTTCAGATTCCCAGGCAGAATAATTTAGACTTGAAAACTTGCTCAAATGCTTCACACATTGTGATAAAACTGTGAAAAACTGTGATTTGGGTTGGGAGCCACCATCAGTCTAAAACAGACAACTAGCAGTATGTTCATGGAGGGGTCTGCAGTACAACACACACTCTTTCACTATCACAGAGAAAGCTAGCTGAGGACATCTGGCTGTTATCTTGGTATGATGCTCACTCAGAAATCTGTAGGACACCTTAATGGAAACTTTCACCCTGGTGCTTTGTTTTACAGTATATATAACATGACTTCAGTTATACCGAGGAAAAACTCCTTCAGTAATTGTGTACCTGAACCTATTCTAATATGACACGAAGCCAGTATAGTCCATGTTGCATCTCTCCTATAGCAACAAAATTGTGATTAAAGGAGCAATAATGTGAGAGGCTTCATAGGCCAGCATTTACAGTGAATCTGAAGTGAACTTTGGAACCACCAGGACTCTTCCTAGAGCTAGCCAACAATCTGACCAATCAGGATAGAAGGGACTTAATCAGGGGAGATGACCAAGAACTTTATGGTCACTCTGACAGAGATCCAGCATTGCTATGTGGAGAGAGGAGAACCTTTCAGAAGGACAACCATTTCTGTAGCACTCAACCAATCAGGCCTACGTGGTAGTGTCCAGAATGACCCGGCTGAAGCCACTCCTCAGCAAAAGGCACATGACAGCAGGCCCGTAGTTTGCAACTGAAACACTCTCAGACCATGAGAAACAAAATTATCTGGTCTGATGAAAAAAGGTTAAACTCTTTGGCCTGAATACCAAGTGTCAAGTTTGAAGGAAATCAGGCACCACTCATCACCTCGCCAGGTGGTGGCACCATCATGCTGTGGGGTGTTTTTTCAGCAGGAACTGGGAGACTAGCCAGGGTCAAGGGAAAGGTGAGTGTAGCAATGTACAGAGACATCCTTGTTGATAACCTGGTTCTCGTACTGGGGTGAAAGCTCATCTTCGAAAATTTACTCCATTTTCGAATAAACCTGTAACATGACAAAAAGTTAAACAAGTAAAGCGCTGTGAAGTTAAGTGTACACTTCTGCAGTGCTCAGAGAATTCAAGCTTGAATTTCTAACTGTGTAAACTTTTGCCTAATTCCAGTTGTAGTCATTTATTTATTCTCATGACCAGACAAGCTAAACTCCAGATTCTAACATGTTGGTGCATAGCTCAGAGAAGTATACCTGCATGTTTGGGATGGTGTGCATATTCATGTGCTGTTTCCTGTGGATGTAATCTGTCTGTCAAATTGTTGTGGAGATCAGAAGTCTTGGCTTCTGTCCTCAGGGCTGCTTGATGTGAGATAATCCAGATAAACACACACACACACACACACACACACACACACACACACACACACACACACACCCATGCTCAAACACAACCACATGACTAGACAGTTTGTTTGTTTTTTGTTTTTTTTCTGACCTGTTGTTTATCCTCTTAAAGCTGTTTGCTGGATATCGGTGGTCTAAATGTTTAAATATGCTTAAACTTTTGAAAAATACTTTTATTGTGGCGGGACATCTTTTAAAATTCGATTTTCGCTGCATATTGTTTTCTTAGTTGTTGCAGTTGAAGATCAAAAGTTTTAAAGAAAGGTGTATTTTCTCAGCACTCATGAAAATGTTTTTCATTTTCAGTATTTGTGTACCTTTGTGTACCTTGGTTGTCTCCCTGATTAAGTCCCCATTAGCCCTCTTTTTCTTAGTTCCTGGAAGCTGAACAGAAAAGATAATGTTGATATAGTAAAATATGTGCTGCATCACTGAAATGAATATTCTGTGAAATTGAGATCATAAAGAATATGTGGTGCAGAAATGGTGCTGATCTCTAAATGAGAACATCTGTATTTTCAGGATGAGATTGATACTCATGCGAGCACAGGCTCAGTAAGTTTTGCTGGACAGATTAAAATTTACAAAGAGTGAGCTCAGACAGTCAGATACTGTTTTCTTACGCTGGAACTCCTCCTTCTGGAAAGAAGTAGCAGCATGTGTCTTGTCTGATGTTGCATTAAAAAAATGATTCGTTGCCCTTGTAAACATGAAGCAATCATTTTGAGTCAAATGCAACTGAAATACATAAAATCAGGGGTTTATTTATTCAAATGATTAGTCAATAAGAAAAATGTGCTTGGTATAAACTGAATGTATACCTGTAAAGTAAATTTCATTTGACCAGATTCCATTAAATGTAACGCTTTAGCATACATTGTACTTATATAGCAAAACCACATTGAACATTTACATGTTATCAGATTACTTACGTGTGCTTCCATAGTATATTTGTACTGTACTGTACTTGGTACTGATCAGCAGACAGGTATTTTCATTTTATTTATTTATATATTTGATTGCTTTTTCACTTGTCTACCTCAAGGGACATAGGTATGCAGAGTCAGTGGAATTACTTTTTTATTTTCTGTTTTTTATTATGTTATGTTATATTATATTATTTTTGTTATTGTTTTTTACAAGTGTATTTCCAAAGGACAGTTCAACGGGAAAAATCCTTTTTAATAATACTGGGAAACCTTTTTAGTTCACAGTGGAATGTGGTTATCGTGTGGTTATCGTGATTATGGTGAGTTTTTAATACCATACCAGGCTCAGGCCAAAGATGTGGGCACTTTATAAGCAACTCAATTTTATGGGAGTCCTACTTCATGTGAGCGACTCTAGACACAGTTTCTCCAGTGGTGTCTTTGAAGTTTGAAGTCTCAGTGAATCTAGTTTGACCTTCAGTATTTCATCTTGGTACAATAGCCTCGCTGTTACACACAAGACACAACTCAGATTATCAGACAGGCCAGTAAGATAACAGGTGTAGTTCAAACATCACTGTCTGAGTTGTGCATTAGATCAGTTACAAGGAGAGCCACTGTAATCCTGCAGGACCTCTCTCACTCCTCCCATCACTTCTTTTAGCTATTATAATCAGGCTGGCACTATCAAGTCCCGCTGGCTGGGAAAAGCATAGAGAAAACATATTTTATTCCCTCAGCTGTGGATATTTTAAATAAGATATCATGACAAAACCTTATATTAATTTTGAAGACTTTTTATAGAGGCTGTGTCTAAAGTTCATGAGTTTTTAAGACACCAAAAGCACGGTTGCATTGGTCAGAATTTCCATTTCATTGCAAGATTACAGTGTAAGCTTGCTCTTAAAAAATGTCCAGCCTCCACTCACCACTTGGCAACAAAACATCAAATTATATTAAAATGAATAAAAAAAAAATATTAAAAAAAAGCACAGCTCAGGTTTGTTTCATAAGGGAAACCTTTCAGAAAGGGAAAAAAAGCTTCACCTGCGCTAAACCAGAAGCTCGATGCACTGAAGTGTCCCATTTTACAGACTGTTCCAACTATTTTTTTTCATCCTACAACTCCTATTCCACCCAAAGCCATCCCAAAAGAACTGAATTTGTCTTGAATTCTCTCTCATGATGTTTCTTCCCTATTTCCCTCTTCAATTCAAATGAAAAGTATTTTGTTTCCTTTTCCCCGTTATGTAATATTCTTTGGATCAGAAGCAGCTGACTGTCCAGTTTCCTAAAAGTATCAACATAAGGGTCACAGTGAGAACCTGGAAGGGAAACTTGGAGTAAAGCATAGCCTTAAAACAAATTCACCGTTGTTATAATGTGCCTAGAAGCATCCGAGAGAGAGAGAAAGAGAGAGGAGAAGAGAGATGGTTGGGGGAGACAGAGACACAACAACTGACCAAGCATTTTAAACATTTGGCACTGTGTGAAAATATGCTGACAAAACAGTCAAGTATATGTATATGTACTAGAGTCAAAAGTGTAAATGAGGTAAATCCAGAAGTATATTTGTAAATGTGGTTTGGTCCCATATTGTTCAGAACATGTCTCAAAGGATAGAAGGAGATAACAGTTGCAGCTTATAGTCATTAGATTTATTCAGGCTTTATTGAAGCAATGGCAATATGTGTCATGTCAGGGGCCAGGGGGTCCTTGCATGGTCAGTTAGAATTGGAATATGAGTACAAAACTGGTACAGCAGTATCTGAAAGTTGACTATAAACATCATGCTACTCACACTTACAGAGTATATCACACAGCAGGAGAACGACTGGGGATATAGCACAATTTGTGCAGATGCTTGTACTGTATCTGTGTAGGATTTTAGGAGTCAAAGGATGAAACAGAGGTTTACCACTGGGCCAACAGTTGGGCATCCAGCTAGTCCAGCTAGAGTTCTTAGGGCCATCTGCCATCTGAGTGTCAGCCATGACCTCTTTTCTATCTGCTCATAGCCACAAAGCCAACCAGGTCACGCGAGGGAATGAGGTGATTTATACATACACATAGATACGGATGGATCAACATAGCAGACAGAGGCAAAATAAAAACAAGTCTACAAAAAGGAGGGCTTTTGGCACATACCATAAATGCACCACTGTTCTCATGCATATGATTTTTAACATGCTTTTAAACATACATTGGCTTGATTTATTTCTTCATAATCCATCGGGCATTTGTTTCTAGTCTTAAAATTAATAGCTGCAGAGTAGAAGGAGACAGAGTAGCCGAAACAGGCCTGATCTGCAGCACAGGTTAGGACCTGCTTTAATCCTCCACTCATTCACGCACACACTCAAAACGAGCACAGTCAAAACGGTGCGTGTGAGGCCGATTGATTGGATCACTTTCACCAGGCATGCAGATTATATTGTTGGGTCATCAGGAATATAGAGCCAGGTCAGATCATCTGTTAGAGAAAGGAAACAGAGGTATGTGTAAATAAACCTATTACAAAAAAAAAATTAAAATTAAAAAAATAAAAAAACACATAGAAGGAAAGAAAAGAATGGGCAGTTATTAAACGGAGGAACAGTTATTGTGACATAACAGTCACAAACACTTCCACGCTCCACACACACACTCACAAAGTCGGCTTACAACTGATACACACCTTGTGACAAAATGTATCTACACTGAAAGACACACACGCAGAAGAGATGCAAGTTGCAGGCTCTCATCACAGCTGAGGAGCTGCCTATTCATCTGCACATAAGAGGACAAAGCGAGCGTGCTGCACTCAGGAAATTGCTGCCACGCAATTTACAATCGTTAAGCAGCGGTGGAGGACACGGTCACATTCGCACTCCTGCACTTTCATCCGAACTATCATTCTCATGCATGCACGCGCACATGGAGCCACGCACACGCACACAAGAACACACTGGTGCTGGTTGCCTCTCCGCCTGGGTCTTTGAACAGTTCAATGAGGTCTCTTTTCAGCAAAGTGAATAGCCCCTCTGATTCCCCACCACACTTTGTGTGTAGGCGTATGCACCGTGTGAGTTGGTGCGCGTGTGTCATGACTGCCAGACTTGTGTGCATGTACCGTGTGTTTGCGTGGGTCCTTCATCCTTTGTGTGGGCCCAGCTGAGGGGTGAGAGCTGTTTTGCATGTGGCTCGGCCTCACAAACGAGCTGTTCAGGCCAAATTTGAACCCTCTGGGAAGCTTTTAAACAACTTGGTCTTTCATTGGCTTTTAATTTTGATCCTGAGACAAGATCAGCTCAACCTCAACCAAGTGTGGAGTCTGTGATTGTTCTCAAAGGTCATGGATGCAATGATAAAACGATAGCTTCTGGCTTTATTTCCTGCTGGGTTTGACTCTTTGTGCAGACGTCTGCCTGCATTGCTGCTGTTGGATTCGTCATATTGCAGTTTATATGTTTCTAATTTAAAATGTCTTCAATTATGCATACCATTTAGTGCATGCTTTTATGTGAAGAGCCTTACAGTAGCATGAAAGCATACTTTTAGTGTGTACTCCTCCCCCTAAATCTACCCACTAAGCTAGAAAGGACCATTTACAAATGAAAAGGTTTTTTTTAGTTTGTCTGTTTGTTTGTTTCTTCCAGAGAAATAAGCCAGTTTGCTCCATTACTTACTCTGTCCACTGTCTATTTTTAGCCTCTTAGTAAAAATAGGTCTCCCTCTAGTGAGAATGATGTGTAACAGGCCACTAAAGGATATGTCATCTACAGGTGAGGACAAAAATCATTCGTCCCCCTATGAAATCTAATGTTATTGTCAAAATTTTCCCAAGTGCTTCTTTAGGAGAGCAATGGATTTTGAATCCAGCATTTCTAAACATTACTAGTATAAATTATTTTTATTTGTGCACAATAGGAAAAAAAATTACCAGTCAATATTGAAATGCTCAAAGTTTGTAAAATGAAGTTAAAACTGCGTGTTATCTTTCAATTTAAACACAGTATAAAAGCAAGGGTTGGAGCTGTCACTTGAGAAAGCATCATGCCAAAAACAAAATAAATCAATTTAGACTTGAGAAGAAGAAGTGACGCTCACAAAGCAGGAGATGGATACAAAAAGTTCTCATAGCATGTCAAGAAATTCACAGAACACAGAACAAGCCTGGCAGTGGTATGTAAATAACTTAGTCAAGTTGGGAATTGTAGTCTCAAAGAAGACAATAAGTATACTAAGGACAACCTTTAGACTATGCATACTTGGTCAGATGAGATGAAACTAGAGCTCTTTGGCCAAAGAGACGCTGCTTGTTTGTGGAGAAAGAAGGGGGAGGCATCAAAGAAGACCCCACAGTGAAACATGGTGGTGGGAGTATCATGCTGTGGGGAGACTTCAGTGCATCTGGAATGGGCAATCCCCTCAGGGTGGAAAGAATGATGAGGAAAGAAGGATATGTGAAGTGTTTTTGAAAGGAAACCTCAAGCATTCAGCAGCAAAACTAGGTCTAGGTCGTCGTTTTGTCTTCCAACACGAGAACATCTCAATCATACGTCGCTCCCGGTGAAGAGCTTCCTCGTGAAAACCAAAGTGAACGTTATTGACTGGTCTGCACAAAGCCCAGACTTGAATCCCACTGAAAATCTTTGGGATGAACTGACGACTAAGGTCCATGCCAGAAGACCGTCAAATCTGGAGGAGCTTGAGAGATTCATCAAAGAAGAATGGGCTGGGATTGCTCAGGAGACGTGTGAGAGAGTTGTGGAAGTTGCAAGAAACAACTGCAGGTTGTGATCCAGCAAAAAGGATATGCAACTGTTAGCATAAGGAGGGCCAGTTATTTGACCCTAATAGTTTTTTGGTTATTGTTAAATAATTTTGGTCTCATTGTGTAAGCAAAATAATGTAAGCATCCAAAATACAAATAGGATGTTTGGAAAAACTGTGTTCTTTGTTCCATTTAACAGCACTTGGGAAATACTTTAAGAAAAAAACAAAAAACAGAAAAAAACATTTTCATTTGGGGGGGGGGTAATTCATTCCTCATCTGTATCTTTTAAATCACAGTAAAAGCTGCACTGTTTGCAACAGTATTTTCCCTCAGTGCAAGGGAAAATACAAATTTTGATTTGTTTTGATGACTAAATATTGAGTCTAATTTAGATTTTTCTCTGGTCCCTCATCCAGGTGATAATTTACCAGGGCGGTCGGGTCTTCAGCCTCTCCAACCACCTCAATGGTCGAGTGGGCTTCGTTGCCACCATGCCAAGCACAAGTGCCTCCATCTTCATCAACAACACCCAGGTGTCCGACACTGGGACCTACCAGTGCCTGGTCAACAACCTCCCAGACAGAGGGGGGCGCAGCATCGGTGTCGTTGGACTCACAGTGTTGGGTAACTAAGTGTACACAGCACATTTCTTTCATTATTCTTTCCACAACTCCAACAATAAAAAGGAGAAAAGGAAAGAGTTGCCCATTTCATAACCTGAGAGCACGTGGTGCTCTCTTTTTTTAAAAATACATCTCAAGTGCCAGCTAATAACATTAAAAGACAAAAAACAATTTTATCTTATCTTTTTTCTGCCATCTGCAGATCTTTAAAGAAAGATAAACAACACAATTATCACTGTGACAAAGTTGGAACCTTTCAGTTTGTCAGGAGTCCTTTTAATAAGAAAACATCATATTTGACTGTTTGATTAATGAGATTCAACACATTTTTTTAATTATGCAATTCTCTCCCATATTTGGAAAAAAAAACTTTTCTTTTGTAAAGTGGTTAACGCACCACCACCCACTCTCTCCATCTGCCAGTGCCCCCCTCGGTGCCAGCGTGTCGAATCCAGGGAACGCTGGATGTAGGCAGTGACATCATGCTGATCTGCAAATCAGAGGAAGGTATTCCTACGCCGTCCTACTCCTGGGAGAAGCTGGACGCGCTGCCCAAGCTGCCGCACAACGCCATGCAAGGTATTACAAACAAGCTGGCCGTCGGAGTTCCCTTTTGCCCCACCTTTGCTGGTAAATCTCACACGCATAGCGTAGCTCAGACTCAGAATCCAAATGCACCATCACTGCCACCTGTCATGTGCCAGGCCTGAACTACTGCCCCCTTCCTGACGATCCTCCTCCACTGACCCTGCTGAGGGTGATGATGGATGGATGTAGTGACTCGAACCTGTGAATTAGTGAATGAGCTTGTGTGTGTGTCAGCAATGTGTTTCTGTAAGTGAGCAAAGTGATATTGCTTTGTCGTGCTCTTCCCTCATGCTGAATACCAACTCCGCCCACACGTGCCATTGTGAGATCTGCAGTTGTGTCATTGCTGCGATCGCAATACATAAACCTTCTTCTGCCATCCAGCGTTTAATAATTACAGAAACCGGAGTTGCATTTGGTTTTCAGCATCAGAGAGGACTGGTGTGGTGGACTCTCCTTTCTTTTCCAGCTGTGCCCACTGCACTGTGAAATAATATTCATCACCAGTATCTTTCTTTGTCTGTACACTACTGGTCAGTAGAAGCCCACTGTGCAGAAGTCACAATCAATTGCAGACAGCGTATTATCATAAAAGTGAAACAGTCTTCTGTTAACAGATATGAGTCCAATTATCGAAGCACTTGCAGAGGGAGAATAGGAAATGTGTACTCAGTAAATCATAATTGCAAATTAGGCTGCAAAGGTGGTTGAATAAATGTCAATTATCTTCTTTTGTAATATGCTAATTTGCATGTTTGGCAATCAGGCCTTTGAAATGATAACATCGAAAAGAGCTTCAAAGAATCTGACTCACCACAAAATGGAGTGGCGTTAACACAAATGAACAAACAAACGACAACAGAAACAGCAAAAAAAAAAAAACCTGTCACAAAAACATTTTTTTAAAATAATCTAGATTTTGGAAACCAATTCTCAGCTTTACTTTTTTCTTTTTTCATTTTTTTCCCCGATATTTCAGTTAGACTGTAAAGTTTCTTCTGTGTCCAAGAGTATTTTAATGTCCATAGGTGCAGACTGTTCATTTCATTTCAATTCAGTTCAGTTTTATTTATATAGTGCCAAATCACAACAACAGTTGCCTCAAAGCGCTTTATATTGTAAGGTAAAGACCCTAAAATAATACATAGAAAACCCCAACAATCAAATGAACCCTTTTGAGCAAGCACTTTGTGACAGTAGGAAAGAAAAACTTCCTTTTAACAGGAAGAAACCTCTGGCAGAACCAGGCTCAGGGAGGGGTGGCCATGTGCTGCAACCAGTTGGGAGAGGGGAGGGAAACAAGGCAAAAGCCACACTGTGGAAGAGAGCCAACAATTAATAATAAGTAATGCTTAAATGCAGAATGAGTGAAGAAGAAACACTCAGTGCATCGTGGGATGTCACCAGCAGCCTAGGTCACCTGATCCAGCCCTAACTATATAGTAGAGAGGGTGTCTCTCTTCTGAATCCAAACTGGGAGCTTGTTCCACAGACGAGAGGCCTGAAAGCTTTCTGAAAGCTCTGACTCCCATTCTACTTTTAAATACTCTAGGAGCCACAAGCAAGCCCGCAGTCTGAAAGCTAAGTGTTCTAATGGGGTGATACAGTAATATGAGCTCTTTAAGATAAGATGGGGCTTGATTACTCAAGACCTTTTTTGTGCGGAGAAGGATTTTAAATTTGATTGTGGATTTAACATGGAAACAATGAAATAAGCCAGCATGGGGGGGAAATTAAAACTAAAGAATTAAAATAAAGAAATATGCTCCCTCTTTCTAGTCCCTGTCAGTCCTGTCGCAGCATTTTAGATCAGCTGAATACTTTTCAGCTTTTAGGAAAACCTGATAATAATGAAGTCAAGCCTAGAAGTAATAAATCCATGAACTAGTTTTTAGTTCATGCATTTATGGACTAGACCAGAATCCCCTTCATAAGTGGACAAATGAAATAAAGTTGTATCTTAAAAAACTCCCACTTATTAGCTTGTTTTGCAATGTGTAGCCCGAAATATGACTCACTACTGAAGTTATACTTATAGCTACAGGTATTATTTACAGTATAAATAATTTAACAGCCTCTAAAATAAATTTTGCGTTAATATATAATGTATTAAGTATTTATCTTTTGATGACTACATTTGACATGTCCGCTTACATAAAAAAATAACCCGCAACAACAAACAAACATAACAAATGTATCTTTAAATATTCACATTTGTTTTCTGCTGCTGTCATTTGATTCAAACTGTAAAGGGATCCTGGAATCTGGTGCCACTCCTAATCCTCTATGTGTTTAGTTTGACGCAGACAGCTATGACATGTGTCGTGTCATTGCCAAGAGAACAGTTAAAGATCTGGCTGACTTCCTCTACAGCGGAAATATAAGATAGGAACAAATAAATAAATAAATAAATAAAAGCTTTGCAATTTAAATGAATCCAGTAGTGTACAGCTCTATTGTTATAATCTCACAACTCAACCCTTTCATCATTTATGAAAAGGAATCTTCAGCTTTATTGTTCTACTGAACAACATATTTGCACAACTGGGATTAGGACGACAATAGCACCCTCTGTCGGTAGATAGTATAACTTGTTCAGCTGAAGTTTTTAAAAGTATAAATTTTGATAAATGTATTTAAATGATTTAAATGTGTGAGTTACAACACTGGGTCCATATGGTTGTGTTTTAGAAACTTTAATTACTATGTGGCTGTGTGTGTGTGTGTGTGTGTGTGTGTGTGTGTGTGTGTGTGTGTGTGTGTGTGTGTCCTTTAGA
>VVHJ01030204.1:0-12565 GCA_015107715.1 Tylochromis polylepis
TATCCCTGACCTGTCTGGTGTGTTCTTTGGACTTCATGGTGTTGTTGCTCCCAATATTCTCTTAGACAACCTCTGAGGCCGTCACAGAGCAGCTGTATTTGTACTGACATTAGATTACACACAGGTGCACTCTATTTAGTCATTAGCACTCATCAGGCAATGTCTATGGGCAACTGACTGCACTCAGACCAAAGGGGGCTGAATAATTACGCACACTCCACTTTGCAGTTATTTATTTGTAAAACATGTTTGGAGTCATGTATGATTTTCGTTCCACTTCTCACGTGTACACCACTTTGTATTGGTCTTTCACGTGGAATTCTAATAAAATTGATTCATGTTTGTGGCTGTAATGTGACAAAATGTGGAAAAGTTCAAGGGGGCCAAATACTTTTGCAAGCCACTGTATGTCCTGTCAAATATGCTTCATTCATGGTGTTACCTGTTCAGTGAAATTATACTGGTAAGGGATAGTGAAGGTAATTCCTTTTTTTACCATTTATATTAGGAAATGTGAGATTGTGTCGAGCTGACACAATAGCACGTGCTGCTTATAGCACGGCAGACACCAACCAACAACCACCTTACAGCCACAGATGGAAGCAGCAGCCTCAACAATGGAGGTGTGAGATTCTTTAAATTTTGCTATGAACAAAGTAAAACTGTTGGAACATGATCATCTGAGCTCCTCACACCGCCAAGCCCATCGTTTTTGGATCCTCCTCCTCTGGCAGATCGTGACAACAGGCAGTGCTGACGTTCCTGGGACTGAAGCAAATTCTCTCATAATAAACTACCCAACATGTAGCTTTGCTCTCAGGTCCAGAATGTATTGAATTTCATTCTTACTCTGGGTTGGACCTTCCTCACAGTTGTCTTTAATTAGGTCCAACACCCCAGCAGCTTTCTGCTGAACAGCAACTCAAAGGGAGAACAAATTTAGGCCACTGAGCACAGCACAGACACAACATGTTATGTACTGGTCATGAATGCATCCCCACACATTGCTTCATTAATCTACTCAACCTAGGCATATGTCTCCCTAGAATTAAGGTTTGCGGAAAATAACAGAAAGCAGAAAATAACCACAGCTTTTAGTCTGTGTTTTGCCCTTATACTTAATTTAAAGTAGCACGCCATTGCTACCCGATGGCAGCATAACCACCCTGCTGTCTCACCAGGAAGTCATGCCAAAAAATGCTCCAGCATAATGGCATCCAGCAACCGATCCTCCTCTCTCATCAGACCAAGCTGCAGCCACCTGGCTGCTGCATCCCAGAGCTGACAGTTATATTTACCTTCATCCAGCAAACCAGGAACTATAGGAAGTGCTCCTCCAGGGAGAGGCCCAGCCAGTCTAGGATCACCTTACTTAACATTAGTAATGATAAAGCTTCATAAAGGTTTTAGAACAATGAAGTGTCCCATCAGGATGATGTCATTTTCAGGGAAGTCCAGGGATGTTGAGCAGCTACAATCCTAAATCAGACAAGAATGGGACAACATTCCTCTCCCAAAAATCCAGCAGTTAGTCTCATCAGTTTCCAGACGTTTACAGACTGTTGTGTGCACACGGTGGTAAACATGGGCTTGCCCCAACTTGTTGCAGCCATCACATTCAAAATGACTTTTTTTCCCCTAAAAGAGTATGTTCTATTGTGAATAACATGAGTTTATGAGATTTGCAAATGATCGTATTCTGTTGTTATTCACATTTTGCACTGTGTTCGAACTTCAAAAACATTGCTTTTAATCTTTACAGAAAATATGAATATTATATGATATTTCATAGCTCCAGAACTAAGTATCTGTAGATTTAAATTCCATTTTGAACCTTTGAACATAACAAACATTTAGAGAAACATGTAGAGACATTTGACTTTCCCTTAACTACCACACAAAAGTTATCTTCCTCTACCGTTCTGGAAAACTATGGTGGCTGATGAAAACTATTTGTTGATGTTGTAATTTTATAAAGCAGCATACTTAAAACAAACAAAAATGTCAGAAACAGACAAAGAAAAAACAAAGGAACGAATGCCATTGTCTCCAACCTTGACCCACCCTCTCCATGTCTTCTCCTCTGTGCTTCAGCTATAAATGTTAGCAGAGGCTTTTGTCTCATTGAGCTGGGAGGGAGTATAATGAGTATAATGTTATGTTATAATGTCATTTGTTCTTCAGTTCAAATTCATTTCTAGGCTCGAATCTTGAAGCTTATATAAAATTGTTTATTGTTTATTATTTCACTGCTTATGTGCATATTTTGTCATAGGTGTAATACCTGCTGAGAAGCAATATGTCATAATGACATAACAATTACTTGTAAAATAGCATTTAAACAATATAATAGAGACTTTGCTTTGGCATTGGGATCTGATACTCTTATTTATATCTTAAGGAACCACTGATAAAATTATAATTGATTTTGTTCACTGTCTCATATTAAGCAGAAAATGGGAAACTCAAGTGAGATTGTGTCATTTGTGCTGTCTGCATATGGAAATGCTGGAGAGTTAAAATATATGTATTTTATCATAATACTGTTCTGGTACCTCTCTATATGTGTGGCCAACACAGTCCTTATTGTGGTCATACGTGTGGACAGAAGGCTGCATGAGCCAATGTATATACTGCTTTGTAATTTATGTCTAAATGAAATAAACGCCAGCACATCACTGTATCCTCTTTTGCTCTCACAGATGTTTTCAGACAGCCATGAAGTGACCCTGCCATGGTGTTTTCTGCAGATGTGTTGTTTGTACACAAGTGCACCTGCTGAATTTTGGAGTTTAGCAGCCATGGCCTATGACAGATATATCTCAATCTGTCATCCATTACGCTATAATGTCATTATGAACACAGAAAGAGTGTTTAAGATCATTCTGCTTGTGTGGGTTTTTTCATTTCTTATTTTTATAGTCTCATTTTCGTTCATCTTCAGTTTGAAGTTTTGTGGAAATATTGTTGACAATGTGTATTGTGAGCACCAATTAATAATTAGATTGTCATGTTCACTTTCAACCCAAAGCTCTATATCTATCATATTGTTTGTCATAATGAGTATTTTCATACCATTCAGTCTAATTTCAGTCTCTTATGTAAAAATTTTGAAAGTTTGTCGAAAAACATCCACAGAAAACAAGCAGAAAGCCGTGACTACTTGCACCCCTCAGATCGTCTCTGTGTCAAACCTGTTTGTCGGCTGCATTTTTCACTCTGTAAACTTCAGGTTTTTAATAGCTCGGGTACCAGATGAAGTCAATATAATTTTACCTATGTATATGCTCATTTGCCAACCAATGCTCACCCCATTTATGTATGGATTTAATTTGCCAAAGATAAGGCAATCATGTAAAAGGTTTCTGTTTACGAAAAAATAAATGTCTTTGTTTGGCAAAAGACAGTCTTGGAGCCTCTCTGCTGTTTGGTGCAGAAACATTAAGCAACTGTCTTATGGTTTGTAGACATGAAGAAAATAAAATCTGGTAAGTCATATATTTTAATGTACAAAATGCTCATATCATTGATCCAGTTAATGGTGTATTACTTTTTTTTTTAAGTAACCTTTTAACATGTAATTTCCTCTTTTCTCCTGAGATAATCAGCTTTCAGTGAAAGGCTAATGTTATTATTCTGACACACAAATCAATGTATTCAACACATGGCTATGAAAACAATGTTTGTCTTGTTTTTTTTTTAAATAATTTTGTTAGAATAAACCATCAGGCTCATTCAACAGCCTAGCCCTCAATAGCATGATGTTGCCCTCAGGCAGGAAAACAGATTTTTGTTTCTTACACTATCCTTAAAATTATTGTTTTATTGTTTTAGGTGTTTGTCTGCTACAACAAACTTGATTCAAATGATCATCCAGTTATCAGGCAGGTGAAAGGTGATGATCTAGGCGACTAGATCATTCAAATAAGGCATGTTAGAGCAAGGTTTAGAGTTCGTAGGAGAAACGCCATTCATTTTAGGAGCACTGAATAGTGGGTCATATAAGCATTCACATCACACGACATAAATTTATACCAACAAACAGGAAATAGGCAAACTTTTTACTAAAGAGTGTCATTGTACAGTTAATCTTCTCCTCAATGAGACCAGTGAACGTGATGAGAGAGAAAGTGAGTAAGATTAGACCCCTGAATCAGGTTTGAAGAACAGTTAGAGATCAGGAGTCAGTTAAAGGTCTTACATATTTGACACAATTGGGTAAGCATAGTGTGTGGATATAAATGATGACGTCCGTACACGTGTGCGGGTCTGTGTGTGTCGGGAGCTTGGAGAAGACTTAATGAAGAGAGATGTAAGGCACCAGGATGCAAAGGTACTTCGAAGTTAAATGACAGAAATGTAACCAAAGAAAAGATTAAATCAGGAAGAAAAGAATTAATCTCCCTTACCAGATAGTACATAAGAAGTCCTTTCTATTTGATTTGACTAGTGCTGGATTTAAATATTAATGGCTGAGGCATTTACTTGACTCATTTTCTATCGGATTGCCGATGATGGCTATATACACATCAGTCATTACACTGGTTCATGTAAACATAGCTACGTAGCTGTTTGAGCTCTGCTGTCCTCCTGGGGCTACTGTTACTTTCACTTGAATGGCTTTCTGAGTAAATGCTGACAACATTTAGGCTAGCTTTAGCATCATCACAATTGCTGCACTTATGATAACTTGATGAACTAAACAGAATCTTACCTTTGATGATATATTTACTGTAAACATGAGCATATTTCAGTGACTGCCATTCTTTGCCCTCCCCTGGTTTAGCACTGATCAGTGTATCCAGTAGCACAGGAATTGTCCAGCATTTTGGCTAAACTAAACTCAAAGATGTTCAAAGAATGGCTGCAGGGCAGAAGGGCACAGTACTGTTTTGCCCTCCAGGTGAGCATTTCCCTGTAGCTCTGCCGTCACATGAGAATTATGAATTGTCCTACTTGGAGACTTCAATGCTCTCATTGGCAACAACAGTGAAAACTGGAGAGGTGTGATTAGGAGGAATGGTCTGCCTGACCTAAACTTTAGTGGTGTTTTGTTGTTGGACTTCTTTGCAAATCACAACTTTTCCATAATGAGCACCAAGTTTGAACAGAAGTGTCTTCACAAGTTCAAATTTCTAGCAGAGTTGAGGTGCTGTTGACATCAGTTGAGGATATTGCAAGGCGCTGGATGGAATACTTCAAGGATGTCCATAATTCCACTGTCACACCTTCCATTGCAGAAGCTGAGTCTGGGGATGAGGGTGGTAGCTCACCTATCACTGGGGGTTAGGTCACTGAGGTAGTTAATTAACTCCTTGCTGGCAGAGTCCCTGGGGTTGATGTGATTCCCCCTGAGTTCCTTAAGGTCCTGGATGTTGTTGGGCTTTCTTGGTTGACACGCCTCTGCGGCATTCTATAATAATAATAATAATAATAATAAATTTTATTTAAAACCGCCTTTCAAGGAACCCAAGGACACTTAACAATAGAATAAAACACATAGTAGAACAATGACAAAACGAAGAACAATAAAAAACAAAAAACACAATATTATTTTATCTTGTTTTTTTTGTTTTGTTCACAGCGAATATGTTCTATGGGGTGAATATGTTCTGTTCTATGGAGATCTGGGTAGTGCCTTTGGATTGGCAGATTGGAGTTGTGGTTCTCATCTTTAAGAAGACAGACAGACTGGAGGGTGTGTTCTAACTTTAGACGGATGACACCTGAGCTAATGGTAAGTAAGGCAGAAATGCCTATCCAATTTAACACCTGTGTAGTGAACAGTTGATATCTAGGGAAGACTGGATGACCACAGGAAAGGCTGCACTGGGAGTGTGAGGCTAGACCCCTAACCCACTAGTCCTATAAAGGGACACCCATCAGATTGACTACAAAGACAGACAGAGATAAAGAACCTGATGGCCTCCAAGAGGTGGGGTGAAAGAAGGGCAAAAATGGACAGATTTCATTGTAATGACCCGGATGGACCTAGACAAGAAATGGTAATGAGGCACTGCAAGTGCACATGGGTGAAGAGACTGTGAATACACCAACTGCAAGGAAAGGGGCCAGCATTATAACATTATTGATGCATTATAACAGGATGTCAGACAAGTGAAACTCATAGCCAGGTTTTAAACTACAGCGCAAGAGGATCCAGTATTGCTGATGGCAGGCAGCCTGTGCCTCTGAAGGCAGCATCATGGTAAACACATCAAATGCACCAACCATTCCTAACAGTCAGCAGACTGGTGTCAATATAGAAAGGACAGAACCAGAGCGGAAACAGGCAATCAAGTGGCCAAGAGCAAGGGAAGTAACTGTATGGCAGGAACTGGACAATGACCTTAGCACAATTCCGGAGCATTCATTGCATGGCCAGGTTGAAGCTAAGCTTAACTTCATGGGTGGCATCTTTTATGAAGAGTACAGGAGTTGGTTTGGAGAGACCAACGGAAAGCAGAAGGGTAATCCAAGGCATAAAGGAAGGCGGGAGGGGGGGATAGCGCTAATGGTGGAGAGGCTATGGCCGCTCCAGAAGCAGTGGAGAAAAGTAACAAATGAGTAGAAGCCAGGCCTGTAATTTCTATGGAAGGAGTTCAAAAAAAGAGCCTGTCCAAGCTATGGAGTGTAGAGCAAATTCGCATATGCCAAAAGCAGAAGGAGAAAGAGAGGTGTACCTTCCAGTATTGAGAGAGCTCCTAGAGGATAAGTCAGATGGCAAGATGGTTATCTCAAAGGCAGAGCTCGAAAACCATCTTAGGAAGCAGTATTGTGATCCAACAAAGGCAATCCTACTGGGTTCTCCAGGTTTTGTCCTTCAACCAGCTCCAACCAAGAAAGAGAAGGCGAGGCTGGTCCTGGAACGCCTTAAAATGCTATGAGCAAAAAGCTGTGTTCCAGTGTCATGGGCTGACCTGTGGAAGATCCCCCAACCCTGGCTCAGTTTCCTAATCAAGGTGGCATATGACACCTTGCCTTGCCCCCAAAGCCTCCACCAGTGGTTTGGTAATGAAGTGGTTTGCCTCTTTTATACCACCATTAACCCTGGCCTCCATCATACAGTGATGTGAAGAAAGTCACCATTTTCCACTGTAAAGCCTCAGCAAGACTCCTCTCTCTCCTGGTAAGGAGTGGTAAATGGTGGTTGACCTTGAGAAGCAGCTCCAACTCCCCTGGGAGATCACCAAAACATTCCTCCAACCTGACCTTGTAATATGGTTGCAAGATTGCAAGATGGGATCATCAACTCCTTGTTGAGCTGACAATCCCATGGGAGGAAGGTTTGGAGATTGCCCAAGAGCAGAAGCAATCCAAGTACTCTGACCTGGCAGCTGAGAGTAGGGAGAGATCCCAGCCTCGCTCTGCCACCAGGAGATGTACTGAGGTTAAAGGAGCAAAACATCAGCATCCCCAGCTGATGACCCAATAAGGCCCCTACAGCCATTCAAGGTGCACCATTTTCATTCATCTTTAGTTTTAAGGTTGGTTTGAGGCTAGATATAGTCAGGCTCACCTCAATGCATGGTTCCAGAGCCCAAGCCGGCTCTGGAACCAGTTTCTTGGAGAGGTGCTGGACTCTGTTCCAGTCTGAAGTTGCCCTCGATCAGAGAAGGCAGGAAGTGTCAGGTATTTTTGAAACCTCCGTGGCTTGCTGCATGTACATTTGGGTTTTTCCTGGTGGGCAAAAGGGTTGCTTCCCTGTGCCTTCAGATCAGGTCCTGATTGTCATTTGCATTTAGTTTTGGGGTTTAGCAGACATGGCCTATGACAGATATATCTCAATCTGCCATCCATTACGCTATAATGTCATTATGAAGACAAAGAGAGTGTTTATGTTGATTCTGCTTGTGTGGATTTTGTCACTTGTTAGTTTCATGTTCTCATTTTCATTCACTTCAGGTTGAATTTTTTCAGAAATATTGTTGACAATGTTTATTGTGACCACCAATTAATGATTAGACTTTCATGTTCACTTTCAACCCATGTCCTGATTGTCATTTGCATTTCTGTGCTGAATAACAGTTCAGAGTACCCAGCCCACTTGGAGGTACTGGCTGCAGTACTGGAGGCCGCCCCACCTAGTAATTCTATTGTCCTACTTGAGAGTGCAATGCTCATGTTGAGACCTGGAGGGGCATGACTGGGAGGACAAGCCTGCCTGATCTGAACCCGAGTGACATCCTGTTATTGAACTTTCTCCATAACACAATGTTCGAACATAAGGATGTCCAGCAGTTCACGTGGCATGAGGACACAGTAAGTCACAGTTGCTGACTTCAACTGATGATATAGTTGGGTGGTGGAAGGAATACTTCAAAGACCTCCTTAATCCCAATGAAATGTCTTCTGTAGACACAGAGTATGGGGACACAGGGAACAATTTGCCTGGATAAAATATAAACAATAACCAGCAGGAATAAATAGTGGTTGTTGTCTGTGAAGAAGCCCTGTAGCCTCCTCCTGTAGTCCTCATTGGCCTGTTTGATGCCCCTCCTCATGTTGGCTCTGGCAGTGCTGTACAGAGAACTGTCCCTCAGCCTGAAGGCTGAGTTACGAGTTCTGATCAGAGCCTGTACTTCACTCGTCTTCAAGGTTATTGGTTAGGAAAAACACGGATGGTTTTGGTCACAGTCTCATTCGCTACACAGCACTCAATGTAGAAAAGGACAGACTGAGTGAAGGTCTCCAGGTCCTGCTGTTGAAAGATGAACCAGTCTGTTAATCAAAACAGTCCTGTAGCTGAAGGAGAACATCATCTGGCCATGTTTTAATGGCCAGATGCTGTGGCTGTGCATTCGTCCATATGCACCGCCATATGCTCAGTGTCAGGACCTGGAGGGTACTGAAGAGGAGATTTGAACCTGGGATTCAGGAGGAACAATGCAGTTTTCCTCCAATTTGTGACACACTTGACCAGCTCTTTATCCTCTCAAGGATTTGTGGGTGTGTATGGGAATTCACCTAACAAACGTGTTTTATGGACTTGGAGAGGGCATTTCAAACTCATCCCTCAGAGGATCCCGTAGGAGATTCTTCAGGAGTATTGGGTGTCTGGCCCATTGCTAAGTTCTGTTATGTTTGATATTTCACCACTCCAAAACTGAGTATCTATAAATTCAAAATCAGTTTGGAACCACGTAAGAAACATTTGTAGAGGAAAAATTCGAATTTCCCTTGAAATTCCCACAAGTTATTTTTCTCTGCAGTTCTGAACACTTGTGGTAACTAATGAAAACCATGTTTTGATGTTATAATTTTATAAGAATATTATTTTTTAATTTAAACTAAAAGAACATCATAAATGTTGGACAAAGGAAATAATGGTATTGTCTCTAACCTTGGTCCTCAAGTTCAGACCCACCCATTCCATTTCTCCTTTTCTGCACTGTAGCTATAAATGCTAGCAGAGGCTTTTTTTATTATTCAGCTGGAGGGAGTATAATGAGTACAATGTCGTGTGTTCTTCAGTTCAGATGAATCTCTAGCCTCGAATCTTGAACTTTGTAAAGTATAAAATTGTTCTTTGATTGCTTTGATTGCACATTTTATCACAGGTATCACATCTGCTGACAAGGAATATGTTATATTGATGTAACATTTATATGCAAATCACCATTTAATCGATATAATAGAAACTTTGCTCAGCCATTGTGATCAGTTACTCTAATATTTATTAGTACAACTGATAAAATTATACTGCTATATCTTGATCACTATCTTATATTAATCAGAAAATGGGAAATTCAAGTGAGATTGAATTTGTGTCGTTTGTGCTGGCTGCTTATACAAACATTGGAGCTTTAAAATACATGTATTTTGTCATAATATTGTTCTGGTACCTCTCTATATGTGTGGCCAACATAGTTCTTATTGTGGTCATACATGTGGACAGAAGGCTGCATGAGCCAATGTATATACTGCTCTGTAATTTATGTGTGAATGAAATAAACAGCAGCACATCGCTGTATCCTCTTTTGCTCTCACAGATGTTTTCAGACAGCCATGAAGTGACCCTGCCATGGTGTTTTCTGCAGATGTGTTGTATGTACATGAGTGCACCTGCTGAGTTTTGGGGTTTAGCAGCCATGGCCTATGACAGATATATCTCAATCTGTCATCCATTACGCTATAATGTCATTATGAACACAGAGAGAGTGTTTAAGATCATTCTGCTTGTGTGGATTTTGTCACTTGTTAGTTTTATATTCTCATTTTCATTCATCTTCAGGTTGAAGTTTTGCAGAAAAATTATTGACAATGTGTATTGTGACCACCAATTAATGATTAGACTTTCATGTTCACTTTCAACCCAGAGCTATAAATCTGAGATATTCTTTGCCATTGTGAGTATTTTCATACCATTCAATCTTATTTCAGTCTCTTACTTGAAGATTTTGGCAGTTTGTCGAAAAGCATCCACAGAAAACAAGCAGAAAGCTGTGACTACTTGCACCCCTCAGATCGTCTCTGTGTCAAACCTGTTTGTTGGCTGCATTTTCCACTCTATCGACTTTAGGTTTCTAATAGCTCGGGTACCAGATGAAGTCCGCATAATTTTACCTATGTATATCCTCATTTGTCAACCAGTGCTCACCCCGTTTCTGTATGGATTTAACTTGCCAAAAATAAGGCAATCATTTAAAAGGCTTCTTTTTAACAGAAAATAAATCACTTTGTTCGGCAAGAGACTGTTTCAGAGCATCTCTGCTCTGTGGGAGAGGAACATTTAGCAATCATCTCATAGTTTACAGACATAAATAAAATCTGCTCAGTCTGGATTTACAAAAGGCCCGTGTCATTTATGAAGTCCATATTTCATGTATTTATTGATATATTCAGCAAAAGGTACTTTACAAACTCAAATTTCCTCTTTACTCCTTTGCTGAAATGTTAATGGTACTATTCTTGCAAACAAAACATATATGGGTATGTATACAATGGGTTTGTTAAAATACTAATTTATTTAGAAAACCCCACTGAAGTATGGATTTAATTTGTGAAAGAAAAGGTAATCATGTAAAGAACTTATGTTTACCAGAACATAAATATCTTTGTTCAGTATCTTTGCTGTGTGGTAGAATAGCATTCAGCAATTATCTTATGGTTTGTGGACATGACATGAAGAAAATAAAATCTGCTTACTTCATATATTTACATTAACAAAATGTATTGTTTCATGTTATATATATATATATATATATATATTTTTTTAGCAACTTTTAACATGTAATATCCTCTTTTGTAGTGAGATGATCTGTTTTCAGTGAAAGCTAATGTTATTATTCTGGAAAACAAAATAATATATTAAACACATATGAGTATAAAAACTTTTTTTTCAATATTGTCCTCTATGGTATAGTGCTGCCTACTTGCAGGAAATCACAGTTTTGGTTTTACGTTTTTCTTAAACTTGTTTTTTTTATGTTTTTATGTGCTTCTCAGCTACAACAAACCTGAGTTAAATGATCATCTAGTTACCAGGCGTTTACAGCATAAAAAACTAACTGAATAGTTTGAATCGGGTATGTTAGAGCATGGAATGGGGTCCTTAGGAGAACCTCCATGTTTGAGAGCCCTGAGTGGTGTATATATGACATCATTCACATGAATTTGTAACAACTTACAGGAAATAGGGACAAGAACGTTTTACCAGAGGAAAGAATATGATTGGACAATTAGGGTCACCAACTCAGAGAGACCCATGAATTTAATGAGGGTTAAAGTGAGTAAGAATCAGATTTGAGGAACAGTTAGAGTTCAGAGGTTATTTAGGTTCATACATATGTGATGGTGTGGGTAAGCAATAGTGTGTCAATATAAATGATGACGTGTGCACACTTTTGTGTGTATGGGTCTGTGTGCTGGGAGCTTGGAGGGGACTTTATTCAATTCAATTCAGTTTTTTTTATATAGCGCCTGTGGCGGGGTGTGGTCCCTGGTGCGGCTGCAAGGGAGGCGGTGTGGCAGTGAGCTCGCGGGGCGGGGCCGCCCAGGTGCCAGCTGTCAGCACTGATGGTTTGTTTTGTTTCCGCGAACAGTAAAAAGGAGAGAGGCAGAGGGAGAAGGCAGACGGAGGACAGGAGAGCGCAGGGAGCGCTGGAGGAGCTGCCGTCTGTGGAAAACAAATGCACAATAAAAGTGGTGTGATCAAAAGAACCGGTGTGTGCGAGTCTGTGTGGGTGTCGACGTGTGACAATGGTCATTTTATATTTCTTCTTTTTCCAAATATTCGCACCAGCAGTTGTCACCTTCTCACCGAGCTACTTGCTAATGGTCTTGTAACCCATTCCAGCAGATCTATAGTCTTGTCCATGATGTCCTTTGATAGCTCTTTGGTCTTTCCTCTTTGGTGCAGAGGTTGGATAGAAGGAACCAATCCTGTGGTTTCTTCAGTTCAGGTCAGAAGTATCTGTGATTAATTGCTTGTTTGTAATCTGTGTCAATCTGTTGAAACCAGAATTCGGGCTATTTTATCTGAACTTTAGGTTGATATTCTGTCTCTCACGAT
This sequence comes from Tylochromis polylepis, assembly GCA_015107715.1. Taxonomy (NCBI): domain Eukaryota; kingdom Metazoa; phylum Chordata; class Actinopteri; order Cichliformes; family Cichlidae; genus Tylochromis; species Tylochromis polylepis. The sequence continues at coordinate 12,515 of VVHJ01030204.1, forward strand.
TAAAATGAAACTACCATAAAAATTTAGAGAGGTTCATTTCTTCCTGCTTTC
>VVHJ01030207.1:12436-38913 GCA_015107715.1 Tylochromis polylepis
CTTGTGTACACGTTTTGTTTTTATATAGGTTGGTCAACCACAAACTAGCCCTGTAACAGGCACGTCTGTATTTTTACCACTGGGGGGGCAACAATTCACTCTATTACAGCGGTAGTGCCTTGACTATTACCATTCAGAAAAACAGTATTTGTTTGAGTTCCAGAGTATAAAGAACAGAAACGTTTTCTTAATAAAACTTATGTGCCCCCCCCCTTTTTTTTTCTTTTTTGGTAAAGCACATGTATAAGTACGAAGATCAATGATAATGTATTTATTTGAGTGTTTTATCATTCTGTTTTTATTGTTATATTTGTATTTTTTGTAATATTGAGCATAAGCAGACTTGTATGCGTCCCTGTGCATATTGTCATTCAACATGAGTGCGTGTCTTTCAAACACTGAAAAGGGAAAAAAAAAATCACTGACAAAAATGTTGCATTTCTCTATTTCAACAGAATGACAAAAACAGAGTCCCAGCTGAGGGCAACTCTATTGTGGAATCAAATGAGATAGCAGGATGAGTTTCCTCACACCGAAATTGAAGTCATAGAACAGTTCAACCATGACTGATTGCCTCTGCTCAGGCCTCTTAGTACACAGAGATTTATCTGTATCATTCTTTTACCCCAGTCCCTGCAAAGGAAAAAAATGAGAAACTGTTGTTTAGAGACCAATATACACACCATGAGGACTCCTCAACACATGGCTGGTCCAATCACAGCATTTTTGTTCTGTTCAGTGTAAATAAAAAATGAAAATAACACAACAATACACAGGTTTGCTTTGGTGTTTAAACAATGCTGTATTGATACTAAGGGACCCAAAGTGAGCCAAAAAATATCTCCCACACCACTACACCACCACCACTAGCCTGAACCGGTAATACAAGACAGGATGGATCCATGCCTTCATGTTGTTTATGCCAAATTTTGACCCTACCATCTGAATGTTGCAGCATAAATTGAGACTCATTAGACCAGGCAACATTTTTCGTTTTCTATTGTCCAATTTTGACTACTGCTTTCAAATTTGTTTGAAAGCATCCTGCCTTACATCCTGCCTCAGTTTCCTGTTCTTAACTGACGGGAGTCCCACCTGCTGTGGTCTTCAGCTGCTGTAGCGCATCTGCTTCAGAATTTATCTCTGAACATGTTTTGTGTTTAGAGATGGCTTTCTACATTCAAGTTTCTCTTGCTTTCCTGTCAGCTTTAAGTAGTCTCATCATCCTCCTAAGACGTCTGGCATTAGCAAAGCAATTTTTTTGGCCAAGAACTGCAGCTTCCTGGATATTTTCTCGTTTCTGACCATTCTCTTTAAATTCTTGAGATGCGTCAGTGGGAAAATCCCAGTAGATCAGAGATTTCTGAAGTACTCAGGCCAGCCCATGTTCTGCTAATAACCATAACATTCACAGCCACTTAAAATCATATTTCTGCCCCATTCTAATGCTTCTTTTGAACGTCAACATCTCATATTGACCATGTCTATTTACTTAAATGTATTCAGTTACTGCCATGTGAGTAGCTAATTTGATATTTGTGTTAACAGGCAGATGAATAGCAGTTTAACCTAATGAAGTGGCTGGTGAAGTGTTCATTAACTATTTCTACAAGCTGAATTTTATGATGTTAAACATACATCAGTCTCCATGGACAGTTAAGAGAGAGACAAGTAATAACTGCATTGACAAAACATGATTCCACTTTGTTTGACTGTCTGAAATGGCTTGCTCCAGTTTCAGTTGACCTGATGTTTACACTGTTTTCAAATACAGGACTCCACATTTTACTCAAAGTGAAAATTTGTTGTATTTTGTGCAAAAAATACAAATCAATCTCACAAATCGAAGCAAATATTCAATTTTGATATCTTTTAAAACTTTTTAGATTAAGTAAGTTATTAGATAAATTATGACACTTGTGAGTGTCATAGGCAGCATTCATTTAAAATACACGGCAGGTGGTTGCTTAATGAGTACCTTTATAAACCGCTTGAGTCAGTCATAAAGATGCAGGCCTTCTCTTAATTAGTAATTAAATCTGATTGGCAGTTTAATATAAAATATTGTAAAATGTTTTCAGGGGTTTTTTTTATGCGTTGCAGTCTGGCATCCTTTTAGGTGATGCCACAGAGACAGTTTATGATCCCGCGTGCACAAATGCTTTCGTCGTCTCGTTCCTGTGACGCAATATAAAGTTACGTTCATGTACGGAAAGCCGTTAGTACCAAATTACGCCACTTTTACAACTTGTCTTTCCCTATTCAGCATCTAGCTAGCTCTACAGACATTTAATGAGCATAATCAGGGTAACTTTTTTAAGTGGCAGCTAATTTTTTTTTTTTTTCAAACGGCGCATAAACTGACGCATAAACTGCTGCTAGCTAATTGTACAGTGGTTGTGTTTCCCAGAGAAGGAAAAAGTCATTTTACATTTTGTGTCTGCAGAGAAACACATTAAAACATAAAACTCGAGGACATCCATATAAGTGTGGATGTTCTGATATTTACATATTTGATGTTTTCATAGATACTGACTGTTGTCTTCTGCTTTTCTGTGCCTTGCGAAGAACTAATGGAGTAATTTTTCTTTGCCCAGTGTCTGCTAGTTTAGTCTCAACCCCTCTTTTTTTTTCTTTTCTTTTTTTTTTTTTAAGAAGTAGCAGAAACATGGTTTTAATTTGTTGCTGCCAAGAGTCTGGCTAATCATTGCACATCAACAGTTGCCAACACACTCTCAGCCTAATAATCGGGGTATAGATGAACAGTGATTAATTGGGTTGAATTAATTACAGTGCTAGATGTTGGCAGTTCACTGTGTTCAGTACAGATGTGGATGTCACAACAAAATTGTAGACCCTGGATACAGGACATCCAAGCGCCTGCATCAAACTACATGGTAATGTTTTGTATTTGTTTTTTGTTTTGTTTTTGTCTAATCATCATTATCAAGAGACTCATTGTTCTCATTTTGACCTCACGTATTTATAAGAAGCTTTACTAGATAAAACCTTAATGCATTACTAGTAAATAGAAATAGCAATGGCCTTTTAAACCAGTTACCTACATCTCAAAGAAGAGCAGAGAATACAGAAACAAACAAAATAAGATTTTTAAAAAGTGGCAAAAGTTAAGTGGACAACAACATAGTTTCTGCTTGCTATTTGCCAAACTATTTTCGGACAAATAGAGAATTTGAGGTTTTTACAGTCAAATACATGGATAAGCGAGGTTTCTCTTTCTCGATTCTGCCAGTCAGTCTCTTTCTCCTGTGGTTGTTCAAGCCTCATTAAGGGTATTCAAAATGTTTTGTCTCTCATAAACAGTGTTGGGGTCATGACTCGAAAAATCTATTACACATTACTCGTTACTTTTCTTAAAAGTACAGCAGTGCATTACTTAATCACTCACTGGTGAAAGTAATTTGTTACACTGCTCATTACATTACTTTCTCTTTACTCTGTAAAACTACCTAAAATGCATCGTCTCATAATTAACAGATAATGATATAAGCCTTAGGCTACAGTTCCACACACCAACACATAGCCCTATAATGAGAACACATGTACAATCTTTCTTTTAGAATTTACTTACAAACACAAAGAAAACACAAAATGCAAAAAAGGAGAGCACAAAAGAAGAGGAAAAGAAGGGTTTCAAGAGAAATCACTCTATTCTCTTAAACTGCAACTTTGAATCAACAGTGTATGTATTGTACCAAAATGTACTTTACTGTATTCACAATTTAAACAAACAACAGCTTTACCTCAATCGTGAACAGGCAGCTTAACTTGTTACTACTAAAAATATCCTAGACCTTCTCTTTTCCCTCTTCCCATTATGTCTCTGTCTCCTTTGAGCCTTTCGTGTTTGAGGTCTAGACTAATGATCATTATTCAATGCTTTCTCAATTGATCCACTCATTAGAGAGCTGAGGATGCTTCAAGGAGTTGATTGCCTTTTTCTTCCACATGACAGCTTTCTAATTTAACTAAGGTCATCGTGAGCCGATAGTGGAAAATAAAAGCAAGATTTTTTTAAGCAAAATTTATAAAACGAATGTCATCTTTCATCCTCTAAATTTATTTTTACACCAGTGCTTTGCTCTGCTCACTGTGGCATGTGACTCTCAAGTGAAAAGAAAGGTATGTGTTTTTACTGTATCTTACAAATCTGGTGATTGTTACATTTTCAGCTTTTTCCACTAGATTTTACTGATAAAAACACTCTTAGTGTTGAACTGTTAATGTATTTATGTCCAGGGATCATTGTGCAACAGCACTTATTCCACACAGAGGTGAGGGAAAACGGAAGCCTTACTCTGTGCAACCAAATTCAACGTGCTCATGAGCAAGGCACTGGATATTATGCTTCTGTAGCAAAACTGCTCAGTCGTGATGATGGTAATGATTATGGCTTCTCTTGACAGCTCTCAGGTGTGAATGAGTTGAAACTGTGAAAAAAGGGTGTGAAGAGGAATGATGCAATAAAAAAAGGCACTTGACTCTAACAACATCTTAGCACCTTAAATACACACGCACACACACACACACACACACACACTACTGTCTACACTCAGATGTCTCACGGCTTTGATGAAGTGTCATTTGAAATTCTTCTACTTTATCAGTCTCTTGTGCTTTCGAAATTTCTGGAGAGGATTGCCATCAATATCATGCTTAGAGGCCATTCCTGAAATGCCTGAGTTACTTTTCTCTTACTTTAACATCAATAGAAACACACCTTGAAAGACTGTCAGCTTCTATGAGACAAATGACATTGTAAATGCATGCATCATAATCAAAATGTTAAACACACACACACACACACACACACACACTATCCTTTATGATGGTGTAGGGACACGTGACCAGAACATGCATTGTGGGAACCACCCTTTCTGGCGGTTTTACAGCACTGAAAAATCAGGCAGTATCTCAGAAAGGAATTAAACCAGGTTTTCACTTCAGTGATCAATCGGACAAAGTCAAGTTCCCAGACCAGACACGCATGCAGTCCTTTTTCAATCATTGACCTTTGATTTTTCTCTCAGCAATTACATGGCGGACAGCTGAAGAGTTAAAATGTCACAGTTAATAGCTGAAATTTCCTCAAATACCAGTTGAGCATGACTATAGAAAAGTGTTTGCATGAGTAACTCATCTACGTAAAACAGCAGTTCATGTGAGCAAAACTTTGATGGCACTTTAATTCACTCAGTGCAACATCATGAGGCAGTAGTTTATTTTGAGCTGAAAGCCAATTAGTCCTTAAAGACAAGGAATGTGAAGGCAGGTCATTATATAAGATAAAGTGTAATTTTCAGTGACACAAATCAAAACACTGGTGATCGCAGAAAAGGAGACTCTTCTACTAAAGTGTTGGATATTTAAAAATTCCCAATCTTTTTGTACTTGAATAATAATATTATTAACATATTACATTATGAAATTTTTATCGCTGTACCATTGTAGTCTACCTATAATACTTTGAGATGTCTCAGTGTCTAGTTGCATGGTGTTAAAGTGTTGAACTATAGTGTGTTTTAGTGCCCTCTTGTGATTAATCCCTGAACTTCAGCATGATGTATTATTTTTGTCACTCAGACGTCACTCCATCTCTCACATATGATATGTTTAACTACTTACCATCCACATTTGCCCTTTTATTTCCTCCAGAGTTGGTTTGACTCTGAATCTATATATCTATATTTACACTGACTAAAATTTTCAAATGTTGCATTAATTGTTTAGGAATTACAGTTTTATAAACAGTCCCCTGTTTTCAGAGGCTCAAAAGTAAGTGGACAAATGACTGGCAAGCAGTTTAATAGCCAGGTGAGGCCTCTTCCCTTGTTATTTCATGAATATATAATATCTGAAGTTGATTCAAAGTGTTGTATTTGTAATTATAATTTGAATTTGTATTATCAGGGCTCAAGGTTTAAGAGATTCACTTTCAAGTAATGAAATATCAAGCCTGACTTTCTCCAGACCTACTGGACCTTCTGACCAGCACAGACCAGTGCTGTCAAATTACGCAATAGTCTTTATAATTATAAACATCCATTTCATTTGAGGATTATTCATAAATTGTATTGTTACATGGGTAAATTTTTTTCCCATTTATCTTTGCAAACAATATTTGGAAGAGAAAACACAATACTAGGACAGGTGATGTTTCTTTATATAAAATAACAGTACCTTAAACTTATGATATTCAATACAAGCATTTTGAGGCCTAAAAGAAGAGAAAGCATAATTCAGTGTACATTAATGTGTTGGTTATTATTGTAACAGTGCATCAAAGCCACAATTTACAAAATCAAAAAACAAATTCAATTAATTTTATTATTATCTTATTTCAAAGGCTCACAATATCCCAAAAGCAAATAAATATCTCAAACAAGGCCCATACACCTGATATAGACCTCATGCACATTCATTCCTTATAACAAACATTCCTGTTTTTAGCTGTTTGCTCTGATTGTTCATTCACATCTATCCACATATTATCAGTGCTCGTGCTCCTTCAGGAGTTACTCCAGAGAAAGGCCTTGTTGTCCAGCAGACTGGCCAGTTTACCGTTGAAAGGCTGGTGAAATTTCCTGAGGATGTTTCTGGTGGCCGGAAGCATAGGACCAAGACTCCGGTCTTCCTCCCGCCGAGTGTTAGACATAGGCTGTTTGGTCAGTGCTGCCTCCACCTGCTGTGACAGAGGACCTACAGGAAAAGTAAGACAATGCATAATCAACCAGCAAAAATATATTTTATTTCACTTACAAAGAGAAAGTCACTCTGACTGATGTTTTTGTAGATTTTTGGACACTTACCTACACTCAGAAAATCAAAAACTTTTTGGATTGTCTCTTTAAGGTTTGCTGCATAGTCCTCCAGTCGAAGAACTAGGATTTGCTCTTTACTGAAAACACTCAGCCAGTCCAGTAAGAAGACGATGTACAAGCCCAGATTTAATCTCACCTGTGGGACAAAGAAAAAAAAAACAGCAACAACAAATCAACGTGACACATCTGTTGTGGTGAGTCAGCTGCTGTTACAAAGGTCAAAGGTGAAATCTGAATATGACCTGTTTATCTAAATTCATTGATATTACAGGGGCACAGCTGCTATTTATTTTATTTATTTTTCTTATTATCAACTAATTAACTGAAATAAAGAATACATGCCTGTGAGTGACGACCCTGCAACCACACTGATACACTTTGACTTTATCAAGAAAGTTTTGAGTCAAAATTTGAGTCTTCTTGTAGAGATCTCTTTAAAAAAAAAAACCAAATACATTATTAAAAAAAAACACTTGAGCTTTTCATATGATAAAAGTATTTTATTTTTAACTATTTAAATCTTCAGTTAAAATTATGATGCTTAAGTGAAGAAATGCACATAGAGTAGTGTAAAAAATGATTTTTGGTTTTGACCTTTGTCATGGGATTTACTAATATACTACATTATTAACATATGTAGTATATGAGGCTTTGATCTTAAATTCTTGACATCTTTAAAGTGCTAAAGTGCCAGGTCATTTTAATTTAACTATTACATACTATTTGATACCTTTACAGTATGATTTCTATGTTTATACCAAACTCTGACGTATAGATCTATTAGAATGTGTAAATAGTCTGTTTTACACTAATAAACAAATGATTAATCATTAACTACTGTTTCAGAGAGCTCTTAAGAATGTCTCATTCTTTCATAGAAATGTTGCATTGAAAGGTGTTTGATTTTATACAGATGTGGCAAAGTGCATCAAAAGTCACAATATTTCTCAAAACCATAACAACTGGTGTCAAACACCACTTACTACCACTTACTTTGACAATATGGAAAAAACCAACAAGACCTTTTCTGGATAAATTAGATATTAATAGCAAGTAAACTAATGTGACCCACATGCATGGATTCAATTATAGTGATTATTTAGTATCATTTTCTTCCTGAACCTAAATTCATTCATTCCAACTTGTTAAATAGTAACATGAAGCAAGACAGTATAGTATTTAATCTAAATACACAGACACTATGAGTCCTCCAGAGGGCGCTGCTATACAACATCACCTATTGTAGCTGTGATACTGGTCAAACAGAGTGCCACAAGCCATAGTCGTCTTCTCTTTCATAAGAGAAGAGTCGTGTAAATAAAGGATTAAGTTTGTTTTTCTGAACTTGCTGTTAGATCTGAGACAAATTCTTTGGCTCACAGTGTTTTCAGGATGAACTGGCTTTTACTGTATTAAATCTTCCAAGATAACAGTGTTGTCATCTGCATGTTATCATAAAAAGTGACCAACTGCCAGAGCTCATAACTCAGCTTATTCCCGAGAGTGCGCTGCATGATAGTTGTTTGCTTCACTTCAGAACAGCAACATCCATTTACAATGTCAGGTGGATTCTCCAAGTACAAATGTTTCATCATGGAAAATTCTTATAAAAGGCTCCTATTATTCTTAAAAATGAGAAAATCATTTTAGCTCACTGGCATGTCATTGAAGAGGCTGGTGTTGTAGGTGCAGGAACGTAGTGGCCATTCAGAGACACAGGATTGAAACAACTGCACAGACTCTATGACCTTCTGATGAAAGTCCTCTGCAGACTTGTTGGCCGTCTTAAAATACAAATAGTCAGAATAGAGCCTGGCAATAAAGTGAAACAATAAATCAACTGGGAGCAGGAAAGCACATTTTGCACATTTTGTGTAGTGGAAATTTTGATTGAAAACAAATATGTTCTGCAACAATGAAAAAGCATAGGGGAGTCCTTTAGAAGCAATCAGAAGTGTTAGAAATTGTTTAACTACAGAAATTCAAGTCTGTCAACACAGATGGATTTGGGGAAGAATTTCTTTCTACCTCTCTACTGGATCTCTGAGCATTATGATAATTTTGGCATTGGGTTGGACTGCATGGATAAAGTCCTGGGCCAGGAAGGGGGGCTCTGTCTCCTCCTTGTCTGCATGGAGATAGCTCCAGGCTTGGTTGTCCCACATAGTGGATGCACTGGCTTCACCTGTCAAGACAGTGACAGTCTCAATATAATTCTGGGTAACAACAGTTGATTTAACCCAAAAGCGCAGACTTTTGGGTAGAAAATAGCATTGAGAAGATTCATATTAAGCAAAATTGTGAAAAAGATTTTGGAGTCGCTATTTAACTGGGAGCAGCGCCCTAATATAGTAAATGCATATGCTCGAGCTGTTTTGCAAGGGTGCAGTTTTATCTTTTTACATGTAAAAATGTGGAAATGTGTGTGACTAAAACAGATGCTGGTAGTCCTGCTGTCTCTCACTACCAGGTTTGAAACCACTTCAATTTTGAATCTCAACATGCAACAGAATGACCTGCAAGAAATGTTCTCGTGACAGAGCCCAAAGTCATTTGGCTTTCTGTGTACACTTATAAATACACTGAGCTATCTGTTCTACATCGCAAAAATATATATCATGAATAATGCCGACATTGTGTCCTTCCAGCTCTTCTCTTGAGCACTGTAGTGCTTCTGAGATGAGAGCCACTTGCTGAAAATGATCAAGGCCTGACGCTAAAGGAAAAAGAAGAAACAAAAACTGAATTGAATTATGGTCAGGATACAGTTGTTTGGCCGCTGAAAGCCCCTCAGAAGATACAAAATGAGAAGTAAAAAGCCAAGACATTCTTCCATTTGATGCACAGTGACACTAACAATAGATCATAACCACTTGCACACACAAACACTTTCACATGTGTTCACCTGTTATGAGCTGGAGTGCACGGTGGTGTCCAGATGAATTTCCAGTGATCCCTTCTTGGATGTTGTGGGCTGCCAAGTCAAACAGATCCAGGTAATCTTCCACAGGAAAACTTTCCTGGAAGCCATCTTTGAAACGGATATAACCTGCAACCCCATTTACACCAAAACATCACTTATGATGTATTCCTTTTTAGACTGCTTTGTAATTAAATTAAGAGAATGAAGTGTGTACACTTTAACCCTGGCAGGACAAACAAACTCTGGACTCCACTCTGAGACAGTACTGTTTTCCTTGTTTGTATGAATAAGCTAATAGTTTGACTCCATTTTGCAATTAGCTGCATTTACATAACATACAATCAGCAAAGATATGGTGATTTTATAAGATCCACACTACAAGATTATTTTCCTAAAATCATTTAAAAGCCCCATTTTATTTATTATGTATTTAACTGTAAAGAAGATGGAAAAATCTGATTGTGAATTCTGAACCACAGTTTGATACTTTCCCCTTCAATTGCATTTGTCTCATTGAAAGAACAGTCTACCAAACACTGACAACAAAATCACTGCATACTGCAACTAATTCAGTAAGACTAACAAGATTTTTATTTGTCGACTCAAAAAGTACTTGTAGTGATGACGTTTATACAAACGCTGGCCCCGTTAAAGGAAACTTTTTTTTTTTTAAATACTGCAAGAATGTGAATGAGCATAAGTTCAATCAGGTGAAAACAGGCAGCAAAGGAAGCATAAAAGGTAAAGTGAACACAGCAAAAACATTGCCCAGTTTTCATTTTCCTTAAAGCTGATCTTCATATTTGTAAAGTCACTATTTGTTTGTTTAATCATAGACAGTTGTGTGAAATGTGGACATGGGATGTGGTTGCTGAAACATTTGCCGTGACCATGACTTCCTGTGGTCTCCACTGGTTGCCTTTCTAACCTCGCAGTGACCTCATAGCTTCAGGAAGTTACTTTCTGCAGTTAAGATTTGTGTTCCTTTCCATGCTGTACATTCAGTAAACAGTACACCCTGCTCTCTGTTCAAGGGAAAGAACGTCCCTAAATAAAATTCTTCCATTTGGAGCACACTACAGCCTCACCGAAGCAGACATCACTTCTTCCATCCATTAATATAGCTGTCGGTGCTACTGTGGAAAATGACATAACTAAAACAAAGTACTAAATATAATTATTTTTATGTAACATTAGCTACAGCAATATTTTTTTATGGTTTGTAAACTCTTTTTCAAGCTTGACATTTTTTCTGAGCTTCCAGTGAAGTTCAGTTATGAATGTGTCATCTTGTTTGTCACGTTCCAGGTAAGTGATGAACTGATGTTTAGCTGTTGCACAAACTAAACTTGTTTTGCTCCCTAAAGTTTGGACTCTTGCTTAAGATGACACATACAAGGATCTGTGCAACCACTATAAAAACTCTGTACACTAATTTTTGGGTTATACATAAGGAACAGAAGAAGTTAAAAATTCTAGCTGGTAAATGCCCCTAAATGACTTCAGAGCCTTTGTCCACACATGAACTCTGGACAATGCTATGATTATATGTCGGGACACTGTCCACAGCTGCCCTTTCTCAAATGCAGCACAGAATGTGAGGTTGTATGTGTCAGACAAGTTATTGCTAGAGGAAGTGTTCTAATTTTGGGTGAAGAAATGTTGCTGGCTGGGTAGCGTATGCAGCAGACAGGATAAATGGTGTTTACTCTCCCATGGGAATAATCTGACACTTCGTGGACATTTTACTTTCTGATCAGACTGAGTGAATTCAGGTCAGTTTTTCACATAAACTCTCACTTCTTCTTAGTTGCTTTAAACCAGTTGATTTAGTACCATCTGTTTGTGCTTTATTTACATCAAATTATCTGTCATAATGATCGATTAAGCTATTACCTAAACTTACGAGAAATACAAAAACAAGTCCAAAATGACATCCATCTCTTGATGACTTACCAAACCGTTTCCTGGTCCACCAGTGTGGCTCTTTCATTATGTTGAATTTGACTTCTGGATGAAGCAGCATTCTGTGAAACAAGTCAGTCGTGCCACACTTTGGTTGACCAATAATGTAGAAGTATGGCAGGCACCGCAGACGAAAGTCCTTCCCATCTTTGTGGTATAAATGCTGGTGGAAATTGGCCCTCAGGCGGTCACACACAGTCCTAAAGGACTTTGAGCGCAGCGTGAAGAGGTTCCTCCTGTACAGGTCATTGCCAGATTTACTGGAGAACTCCTCGTACCAGCAAGGGCTCTTGATACCAGGCAAGAAATGACGAGGAATGACTGAAAAAAGCTGGAGAGGAAAAGAAGACAATCAGAAAATGCAAAACACATACTAATCTGTCATTGTGCATGATGCTGATGTAGCAAAAACCTGCCCTCTGTATAGTTCAGTATCTGCATCTGTAGTTATGTCATATATATTGCACACCAGTGTTTACAAGTTGTTGATAGGCAGCAAAGAATTTATGGTCACGTTGAAAGACTTCACAGCTTTGCCACTGATACATCACCACCTATTTGTCTTGTTTGTACAGCTGTTTGCTGAATTATAATGTTTTAAAAATTCACTCGGGTTTCCAAATGTTTGACACATACTTCCAACTAACTGTTGCCCTTAATGACTCACTTGTGATGCTAGTAATAACTGTACATCTCAACAGTCACAACTGATGATGCTCTCTGCATAAATACTGCAAAATTATGCACTATAACGTGGAAATGTATGATGACACGCTAAATGCAGGACACCTGCAAAAACACATAGTAAAAGTTGTCCATAGGCCCTTAGCAGTGCTTTCTGAAACCATTCTTAGCAAACACCTGTCATTACCAGCTTCACCAAATAGGCATTTACTGCAGGGTTGACTGTAAGGTGCTTGTAGCGTAACTGACACCTATAATTCACTTTTGCCAACAAATAAAAAGGCACTTAAAAAATACATTCAATTATCCCTCATACGTTGTCTCTGTTTGTGACAATAGTCTGGACCATTTACAGTGACAGCTCTTGTTGTGAAAAATCTGCAGCAAACTTACATGAGAGTCTGTTGCAATGACATCCTTCTCATCAGGCACTTTTCTGGGTGTGTATTCCTGTTTAATGAACTTTACAAGCACTTTCATGTTTATTGGGTTCTTTTTAGAAGAAGCTCTCGTTGCTGTTGTGCTGGTTGGGATGGCTGCAGGTCTGAGCTGATACGGTGACGGTGTGAACAAAGGTCCTTTCTTATCCCACATTAGGACATAAGAAGCCACAATGAAAAATGTCAACGTCAAGCCCAGGAGGAAGCTAACCACTTTGATTTTCGAGATGCGCTGCAGGTTCTTGAAAAACAACATAGGAACATGTTTAATGTCCAGATTTTCAGCCACATTCGTGTCCCTGAAGTCCACAAATGTCCGGACGGGCCGTTTTGCATAGGTTTCAGCAATGTGCAAGCTGTGAAAGTAGTTGTGGGGCCTTGGAGTGTTGCTCCCATTTTTGCAGTCTGATAGTGACATACTGACCGAGAATCACAGCAGGCATGTAGAAATAGAAGCAAGGAAATTACTCTCTAAAAAAAGCTTAGTTTCACCCATAAGAATTTTGTGATATTAAGCTGCAGGTCATCACATCACTCTTCATTTTTCCTACATGTGTCTGAGTCTTCAATGTGGCCTCCTGTAAAGCAGAAACAGTTGTTAAAACACAACACATGTCTCTTCAATGAAATTGCAGCAGTGTACTTTCCTTTGAAGTTTTGGAGTCATCACCCAAACTAAAAGTCATGTGAACATTTTTAGCACTGGGGTTTTCGGGGTCATTATTGCCACTCTCACATACCAGTATGGGAAAGTCATTCTACACTCCATTCTATAATAGGAGTCACCTCTAAAATGTTTGAGGTGAGCTGCTCCGTGTGTGTGGTCTGCTATATGGAGATCTCTGGCTTGATGATTGGGGGTATAGAGCACATGCAAAGCCAAGCTCTTCTAGAAGATTTTCAAGGTCAGAATAATGGTAACTCTGTAATTCAAACCTAAAAAACACACGATTACTCTCTTTGAGCTAAAAGCCCACTCAGAGCTTTATTTTTTTAACCTGTGAATGTTATTTTCAAGATTAACTTATTTTTACAGGGAAAACTACATTAGGTATTGATACAGGTGGCCAAACAGTGCACACACTGTTTTCTTTTCCCACCATATGAGTAATAAGAAAGTAGGCAATATTATTTCAAGAATGGCGTGCTGAAAAAAAATCGCAGCACTAAAGTGTAAAACACTATTAAAAGACTTTTTACTCTGACATGTCCTCAGCCAGTTACAGTTATTTTTCTTTTGTTGTTGAGTTAACAATCTCACTGGAGGAGGGAATGAAATCCTACACCAGTTCTAATGGATACCAAGTTCTTTTTTCATTACTGTGGAAAAGGGTCTCCTAAGATGCAACCACACTAGCAATACTGGACTCAGCCTGTTCATAAAATCCATTATGGTGAAACGTGATTATGCTTCAGTGTTTCAGTGCTTCAACCAAACAAGCACTTCCAGTAATTAGATCACTTCAAGTGAAAGAGAAAGCCCCACCTCCTCATGACCGTTTACTTAGTGCGCACTAACAAGTTACTGGAATTTTGTCATATTATCTTAAGGGCAGGGTTCTCCTGTAACCTAATTTGTCTGTTACTGAAGCCAGATTAACCCTTTATTTCCCATGGGCCCGCCGATGGGCCTATTTTAAAAGTACTAAATGACTATAACTCCATTACCGTTTGTGCTAGAGAAAAAAATCAAGCAGTTTTGGAAAGAAGAGAAGACGAGGGTTACAAGGTATTCACAAGGTACTGCTGTCTGAATACAGACAGAAAAAAAATCTGCTCTGTTTTGAGGTTCGTGACATGGCATAGATGAGATGGGTACATTGTGGTCATAAAGTGATGGACATGGTCATAAACAATACTCAGGGTAGGCTGTGGTGTTTAAAAATGCTTAGTTGGTACTATAGTGCACAAAGTGTGCCAAGAAAATATGCTCCACACAATTAAAACACCACCACCAGAAGCCTGAACCCTTGATATGTTGACCAAATTTTGACCCTACCATACAAATGTCACAGCAGAAATCAAAACTCATCAGACCAAGCGACATTTTTCCAGACTTTTATTGTCCAGTTTTGGTGAGCCTGGGTGAAGTGTAGCCTCAGTTTTCTGAGTGGCACCCAGTGTGGGCTTCAGAAAGTCATCTACACACGTCTACGTGCCTAAATACAATGAGTTGTTGACATCTGATTAGCTGATAAGAATGCGTAATGAGCAGTTGAGCAGTTGCATCTAACGAAGTGGACTGTGAGTGTACCGGAACACCACAAATGAGAGTCAATTTACTCATTTCACTACGATGATTTTATACTCATGCCTTCAGGATTACCTCAAACAATTTTTAATTCAAGCCTGGATTATAAACATGGCTGCACTGCTTTCAAAACCAGAGAGTCTAACGAGTGATCATTTCAAGTTGCATTATGTAAAACCTAGAATTTACTCTTTCTGCAGCTTAACATCAAGGAATTTTCTGAAAATCATACTGTAATTCAGTGTTACCTCAATACATGCACATCTGTTTAATGTTTATAGCCTTTCACTTGTCACTCTGCAACACTGATATAAATTGTGTAGTACTCACGCAAGGTCTGCAGCACATTTGATAAATATGTGCACATGGAGCTTCAAAAATCCTAAACAATTCCCACAGACTTGCAGATTTCATAATGGAACCAATCTGAGCCCTTGCAGACTTATCAGGAATGCATGTCGATATTTGCAAGCCTGCGTGGGTAGCTGCAGAGACTGAACTTATTTTTGATCCCACTAAAGTCGTGAGGGATCATTTAATGAAATATCAGTAGTTAAAGAAGGGATAATATCCATCATAATTAACAGTTCAAGTTCTGAGTAAAGGGCTGTATGTGATACTAATCGTTATTTCTTATATGCCATATATTCACATATATACAAGCTGTTTCATTCTTTTTAATGATCCATAATCATATTAATAAATTATTCCATTCCCCTTTTTCTGTTTCCTCATGTTTTATTTCTACAAACCCAGGTAATTGTGATCTTTTCTGTTCTCTGTATCTATTTATCTATTTATCACCATTAAAGATTTATGTCTGGTTCGGGCAAATTTCAAAGTGTGGGAGAAGAGAGGGATTTGGAAATGTGACAGAGCATAAAGAGGACAGTGAAAGTCAAGGGTAAAGCACAGAGTGGAGGATTGAAGCAGCAGAGATGAGAAAAACAGCGTGAGAACGTGCAGGAAAGACGGTCTTTAGATTCTTTGGTCTCAAAATCAATCAACGACGGGAAGCAATAAACACCCCGTGGGAATGGCTGAGGTGAAACCCTACCATCAAAATCCAGATAAACCAAAATAAAAACCTGAATTCATCATTGAGTTAGATGCCTTTGCTGTCCTAAGCGTACAACATGTTAAGATGGTTGTGCAAGAATATCAAAGTCAGAATGATTACTGGCATCAGATTTTCTTTTCTTTCTGTAGGTCTACATT
Source organism: Tylochromis polylepis (assembly GCA_015107715.1). Lineage (NCBI taxonomy): Eukaryota > Metazoa > Chordata > Actinopteri > Cichliformes > Cichlidae > Tylochromis > Tylochromis polylepis. The sequence continues at coordinate 28,760 of VVHJ01030207.1, forward strand.
TTTCAGGTCCCACTTTTTGTGCCTATGTGGCTTTAAGCAACTCCCTGAGTCGATGAACAGAAAGTTGGATGAAATCTCTTCACCACTCACTGACAGGGCTGAACTTCTAGCCCCTAGAATTAAGAGGCTCATCATTTTAATTACTAGAGGGCTATTAAAAAGTCTCTGGCTTGCAAACACAAGGGACGTTCCATCAGACAACTTAAATGAAATCTAAAGACAAATGGTTTGAATCTACACCTTAGACTGGAAACCATAAGGGCCTTTCATCAACAAAAATTCAACCCATGACTCTGGCACCTTAGCACCTTAGCTCACTCACTCATGCAAAAGTCACAAATTAAACACAACAGGAAGTTTAAGTAGGAGTAGCTAAGCTTATGGCTCATGCAGTCATATACTGCCCATCCTCTTTTGGACAACATACAGCAGCTATACAAATAAACCAGAAAGAGTTTTTATTAAACACACAACTATTGTTTTGAACTTTTAAATTGAAAGACAATTTAGCAAAAGTCAGACACAGATCAGACAGTGATGACAATTCAGATTATTTTATACTGCTTTCAACCTGCTTTTCAATTTTGTGAGAGAAGGGAAGAAGTTTCTGTCATGCTAGTCTAAGTATTTCATAATTCATGACTGGGGATAAAACTATCAATTTTAATGATGAATACTCGTTTTCAGTCGGGCTTTATTGTGCCTGTATTGTGTAGTGTGAACGTGGCTTAAAGCAGCAGGTTTGTAACATCTCTTAAATACTAAGGCTTAGTTTCCCAGACATGGATTAAGCTTTGTCTTAGACTAAAAACCTTTTTCAGTGGTGATCTTCATCTGATTTTTCTTTTGGTCTGTGACTAGGCTTAAATGTTCAGAACTGTTTAAGATTTAAGATTTTCCGACATGGGGAACAGACCCTGAACCTTAAGTTTAATCTTAAGCTTAAGAGCAGAATCCTCTACCATGTGAGTTATACAGCTAAAATTATGTCCAACAGGTTGACTTCATAAAACCTGCTGGATGTTTCTCATATAAACTCAATATTTTACAACCTGATATGGCACTTATAATAGATGGAACCCTCTGGCCGATAAATCTATCTAGATTCATGAATCCAAATAGAATTCACATGCAGTTGTATACTATATAACCTCTGTTATAAACTAGATTGCATACATGAGACTGCCAGGAAGCGTCTGTATTTAGAAAATTTTAACAATTAAAAACAGAACATGAAATACACCTTACAACATATCAGCTGTGGGAAGAGGAATTTGATCCCACATTTCTGCTTGGGCATCCTAGGTTTCCTTGCTCAGGAAGGAGTCAACCATAGAGAGTAGCTCCTTAGAATACTTGGCCACGCTGAATGGTAGGACAGAGGGCTGATCCAGGATCATCTTACATGAGATGCAGATGTTCAATCCATCGCACATTTTGGACCAAATCAACATACTGCAGCACGTACATGTGAGATTTCCTACAGTGCACACTGCTTGACCCTGAAAGATTAATGGTAATGTTTTTAATGAGTTCTTATTGGCCAATGCCAAACACAAGTAATCATGTTAAAATGTTTTAAGGAAAGGAAATGCCACAGTTAAAACACACACACACACACACACACACACACACACACAACCAAATACTCACAGAGAAAGCTTCTTCCATTTTTGACACCTGTTATTCCTCTGACCCCATCCTCGGGTCAGTATTTCCTTGAGCTAATGTGGAAACTTCCATAAAATCTTCTGGGATTTCTTGAGCCCAATCATGTGAAAAGCATTTAAATTTTTTTGCCATATTTCTTTTCTTTTCTTTTTTTTTCCCCCTTTAATGCCACAGATTAGGTCAAATATGTTGCAGTTCAACATAGGAATATTTTTCTTATAAATCACACACCTCAATTCTCAGGTGTTTAGTTTCACAGTTTTGTGAAACTAAATCTGATGTTGCTCCATCTCAATAAAAAAAATTTTTTTTTTAAATCCACCTTATGGTGGGGCTAGAGGAAACCATCGCAGTCCATGCAGTCGATATGGCTGTAGTCAACAAATAGTAAAAGTGCTTTCTTTTCTTTTACGTCTGTCTGGAGTCTACTCACAAGTGTTACAGTGAAAATAAAATGTCCTCTGATTCTTAATGACAATATGTTCAGTGGTGGTTTAGCCTATCAAGAGCTTGTCGCTGTAAAATGGACAAACAACGAGAGCTCATTATTTTTAATCAGCCTCAGTGGCAGATTTAACAGATGTGTGCCAGATCTGGAATTCAACCTACTCCACTGATAAATATGAACAATTCCTACTGTCAAACAACAGGTATACTCTACATTTGTTATTTGTGTTCCCTCTGTCCTTTGGATAGAAAAAAGTCATAGGCGAAACGTGGCGCACTCAAGCTTGATTGCATTTATAATATTTTGGTAGTTCGTCATGAATCTGTTTGATTTGCTAACTGAAAATCTCCCTTGAGATGTTAAATTTATACATGGGAGCATAAGCCCTGCACACATACACATTAGCAGTATGCACACTTCCTGCTTCTATGCATACACAAAGCCACGCTCATTAGAACCTGCCTCAATGCCTTACACTCTTAATTTCTGTTTTGCTCTTTATCTCTAGTGTTCATGATAAAACAATCTCCACAGAGTTCATCCAGTGAACAAAATGCTTTATGCTATGCAACTGTGGCACAGCTCTGTGTAGCATTTCACATGAAGAGTCTATGAAATATGACTTCTCCCGATGTGATAAACACCTTTGAGTGAATGCACTATAACCAGAAAAATATTCAGAGAGGGGACTTCCAAGAGTAAGTACTCAGTATACATGTATATTATCGCTTCTCCTGAAACATGTTTTAATCATGTCTTAATGTTTATGACGGTGTAAACACATCCTGATGTGATCCAGGGCATTCTGTGAGTGGGTTTTGGCAGAATGCCAGCGCTAGGAAAAGGGAGGTACAAGGAAAACCTGATGCTACAAAAGGAAATAAGAAAGTCCCCCTGTTGATGGGGAAGTCAAACAAAGACAGATTGGATTCCAAACAGTGGTAATAATAAAACTTTCTCAATGTGGATGAAAAAGAAATCAAAAAGTTAAAGCAATTTAAAGGAAAGAAAACAACAAATACTTTTTTTCTGTGAGGTACTCATGTATCTATTTTTTTTCTCCCTTCAGAGGCTCTCACAGTGAGATTACAAATAAAATCTGCAGGAAATAGCACCCCGAGAGCACAAATATCTCAGAAAACAGGCTTAATCTACTTCATAGAGCTGGAGTAAGCCTCCCTTTCCTTTTTACTTCCCACTAAAAAAACAACAACAACCAAAAACCCTGGTTGATTTTTGTCTTTACAGGAATCTGAATCATAAGCCACACCCATTAGTACAGTCAAAAAGAAACCGTAACCAGAAAACAAGAGCATGCTTATATAGTCATTCTTGACATCTGGAGTCCAGATCTCAAGAGGGTCAGTTAAATTTGTGGATGCATGCCACTATGTACATCTACATGCATATGAATTTATAGTATCAACACGTTTTCCTTCAGTAAGACTTTAAAACCAATGTCATATCAATAGAAAGCAGAGAACATCTGCATCACTACTGTTTAATAAATGGAAGGGAAACATCTGAGGACCTGGGGTGAGCTGTGACGCTGTAAGAAGCAGTAGTGATCACATGTGCAATGCTGGTAATAAATCCTACCTTTGCCTTTGCAAAGAAAGCATAGAGGAAGTACAATAGATCAAAAAAGAACAAGTGAGGCTATAAGAGAACTAAAAAGCAAAAGGCTCAAGATTGCAGTGTATTTAGGGACCCACAGAGTATTCACACTCTGCCACTGTGCTCGATCCATCATCCCAGTGACTGTTCTCTCATTTTAAAAAAAAAACCCAAAAAACAGTGCCTTTTGTGCCACTGTGGTTGCTCGAGTGGCAAAGTTGTTGCAGTAATTATGACAGAAGCCATAGATAGACCAATAAAAAAGGGAACCTTAATACAGGAAACTCTCATGTGTATTTCCTGTCTTTAAAGTGATCATCTACGCCGTTTCTTTTAAATCTTCCATAACATTAACCATGAGTTAATTGCTGTAATTCAGGCAGAATCACTGCAGTTGAAAGAAGATTGTTATTTCCACCTGCAGTAATTTATATTTGGCCATATGGCTCTGTTCTGGGTTAGACATCCCCACCCTTCCATATGTGTACATGGAAGCTCAGAAGTGGGAAGGCCCACCACACACAATAAGAGTGGGCATCGGTGTCAAAACGTTCAAAATCACTTAAATCACTTTTCTTTCCCATTCTGATGCCTGATTTTGAACTTCAGCAGGTTGACTTAACATATCTACATGCCTAAATGCATTTAGTTTCTGACATGTGATTGACTAATTAGGCCTAACCTTGGTTTTTATCAAATATACGTCAGATCATCTGACTGCCACACCCACTGTTTTTCCCCATAGTTTCTCCATAGTAAACTTGTACAATAACTTACAAGTAAGAATAATAACAGTAAAACCAGGCAGTTAAATCTGTGTTGAATGATTCTTCCCATTGGCTATTACTGCTGCTACACAGCTTGCTGTATCAGTGGAGAGAAGAGGCAGAAATTCTGTTCATTTCTGTGTTCAAGCTTTGGTTAGTAACCGACACCTTGTCTTCTCCTTGAACCTGGCACGTCTCTTCTTGAGTGACTTCGCCTTCAGCTGCTGGCTACACTAATAATGAAAACAGTTGAAGAAAGAACTTGTCAGCAATGTTTGATAAGTTCTTTCTTCAACTGAACTGTTTTTGACTGGGTATGAAAACATGCATGTAAATCCCATTTGCACGCACATGATGTGGATACAAGACATGCAGTAGCTTGACTGACCTAACCTGATTTCTATGAAAGCTTTTGAGCCAAAAGCTGTCCACATACTCGCTTCACTTAATATCTTTAAAGTTCAAACTCATCATTAACCAGTAAATATGTCTCTTTTGACTTTAATTCATGTTTATAATGTCAATAATAATTATATATTTAGAATGACTAATTGCTTATTTGTCTACTTCACTTGGAACACTGCCTAAAATCACATTATAATGTTGTCATATGTTACAGAAAATATTTGTCTTGCCTAGTGACTCAGACTTGACTCAGGGCTACAGCAAGTATGTGGATAATTAGATTTCCATTTTGTTTTCAAGCTGTTTATTTACCTGAAAATTGTTCTTCAATTGTCAAAAAAAAACCTTAAAAAAAAAAACTCAAATACAGAAGAAAAAAAAATCTACTCCACCCAAGTGTAAATCTCACTGGCACATCTGTATAAAGTATGATGCTCACATAAAAGATAATCAAACTAGAAAGAACAACAAATGGAGAAAAAACTTAGAGCGAAAAACATCATCCCTCAAGAAAATTACTCAATGCCAAGAGAGTGACAGGTGCAGATAAAAGTTTGACTACACTGAAGCATCCGTTCAAAACCACCTTCATGCCTGAAATAATAGAGTCAATCTTGGATTACTGAGGCTTGTTGTCATGACAGGTTAAAACTGCCAACTCTTGAAATAGAAGCTCTGAGATATTGCCAAAACACTTTAGCATCACGCAGTCCTCCCACATTCCCAATGTTCTGTTACAGAATCATTTTCTTCCATTTGAAGTGGACCCCTAGAGTCCAGTCTAAACAATCTGATATGGTACATCTCGCTCGCTCGCTTTTCCTCTCCCCTCTCATACTTCTAGCATGACCTAAGCCTTCTAACGCTGGCCAAAAGAAGCATGGCATTGACATCCTAGCAGCTCTAGAAATTTGTTCCACAACTTCAGGGGGGCAACCTAAAACCTTCCTTCTTAGCAGACCATACAGAGTGCAGGGATAGGTGCAGCAGCCATAATGTGGTTTAGTTTGTGTGTGTGCAGCGTAATGAGGTGTGGAGAGGTGCTGTGTTTTACAAAAACACACTAAATCTATCTTCTCCTTCACTCACTTTCAGGTTCAACTCTTTGTCCTTCCAATTAACAATAAAATACAACTTCAGGTATTCCAATGCTGCACAGAGAGCCCAGAGAGGCAGGTTTGTCCAAAGGTCACCTGCCTGTCAGGACCTCTGCTCTGCACCCCATGCATAGACTGCAACTGAGAAGAAAAACTTAATGTCAAACAACAGAGTGCACAAGCATCTCACACAACAACAGCTCTCCAAACAAAAACAAAACAATAAGCTGGAAACACATTGCACAATTAACTTCGCATCTTGTTTGCTGGATACATCAGATAAAGACTTATAATGGAAGGAATTTGTCAGGGAAACTCTCAGATAGTCAGATGTTGACGGAGAACCTTCTGGTTTGCTTTGTAACAATAAACGGAATAATAATTACAAGACAAGGACATTAAGAGCATGTACACAGTTTATGTTAATCCCATAACACAGCCCAGTTTGTGATTCAGTTGGTGGTAAACTCTCTGGTGGTAAAAGTCTTTTACCTCCAGAGAGATGACACTGTGATGTTCTGCAGCTGTTCAGTGATGGAGATAAGGGGTTAGTCAGTTTTAAACATTGCAAAGGCAAAATTCCAGCAATTTTTTTCTTTGGGGGGGGGGGTTAAAGAAAGTATACGCAGTGCTTTCATGGCATATATCTTTTTTAAGGTTACACGTCAGTGCAGTAGACTATGGGGGTACTGCACAGAGGAGGTGTCTATTAGACGCTGTCACGTTATCTGACCATATTACCTTATCGTTTCCTTGCATATATATCAAAAGGATTAATTAAACAAAGTACGCAATTATGCTTTTGTATAAGAAAAATAAACTTTTTTAAAAATCTATAAATCAGCGTGGGAACCTTCTTGAATCATACCAATAATATGACCAAATCCCTTTCCCGTAACTTCTCCTGTTATTGTGATTATCCTGCTGAATAAAGATACTCACGCTGGAGTTGAGTCGGTTTCATTCCAAGAGTCTCTTGTGCAGCCGCTCAAGAGCCACTGAGACCACCACTTAAGGCAATCAAAGTCACTTGACGGGTATTTGTATTAAGCGTCAGGGGGGAAAAATAACAGCACAGACAGCTGATCCTCCGTGTGAACGATGTCTTCATTTACAACTAACACCGGCTCGGTTTCGTCGAGGAACCGCGGGAGTCTGGAGTCTCCATCCAACTGAGCTCTCCTGCGCGTATCACAGAGGAGGAGGGGAAGAGAAAGGGGAGGTGCACGCATGTAGCAGGAAACAGCACCACCACCAGTAGCAGCAGCAGCAGCAGATTCAGTTTTGTTTGCGTTTCAGCTTCGTCGAAGTGCTGTTGCTGAGTGATATGACCGATAGGATATCACCTAAAATAGATTGGCGGTTTCTTGCTGGTCGATTGGGGAGAGGAGGATTAAGAAAAAAGTAGAAGATAGTTCAGCTACCCTTGCGAGTTAAAAGGGTGACCACTGTGGATGTAGCGATATTATCTATCTGTCTAATGGTTTAATTATAAAAGCTAGAGCTTAATCAAATAAGACTTAAGGAACTGCTGTCACTTAATACATTTACGGTCATTTTAAATTACTTGAATGCGGTTAAGGCTGCAAATCTTTTGCCTGAATATTATTACCTTTATTTCTGGCATTAGACAAGACATTACTAAAGTATGCATTCTTTATTGATACTCACGTTTATGAATTTTGTTTGTTTTGTGTTTTATTTTTTACTCTTTGCCTGTATTTAACTGGTGTACGGATTTTGACGTGTATCTGCTATTAATTTGTGCAGCTTATGATCGTACTGCTGTCCTTCTTGGCCAGGACACTTTTGTAATAGAGATTTTTAATCTCAAGAGTGGTTTTTTTACTGGTTAACTAAAGGTTTGTTTTGTTTTGTTTTTTAAATCTATAGTGTTTAGCACCAATTGAATTCTACTGAATTGAATATTTCAGACACACTACTCAAGCGTGCTCAAGAAACTCCTCAGAGTTCAATAACATGGGCTTTCCATAACATATACAGCACTTACTCTAAATGCTCCATTTAATCTAGACGGGCTGTCCCTGTGATTTTACTTTCATGAACATGCCAGACTCTTTGAATACATAGTAGCACTCCAGCCTTGATATAAAGCCTACTACTATTTAATCTCTACTGGGCACTTACCCCTTTGAAACATAGATGAAAAGATGGTGATGCAAAACACAAAGTGGAGGTGAGCTTCAAAAATCTAACATTCACAAGCTTTTATTGAATGTTTTTGCTAACTTTTTAGAAGTTGTTCGCATAGCTGGTGAGAACAATGTTATGCAATCAGGGGGTTTTCAGGGTTGTGAAATATCTAGGATATATCTTATATCTGGGACATTTTATCACCAGAAAAACTGTCATGCGCATGAAAGGTCACCGCTGCTAATCTATAAATGATGTTCTTTTAAATAAATGGGATTTTCTTTCCCTTCATTAGCTGTCATGACTCATTCTGTATGAGTAGGAGTCAGTGGGCCTAATGACAAAAACACAAGCTGCTGAAACTGAAGTGAACTCCAAGTCCACACAAATGTGTGATGGTGGTATTCATCGTTTTGTTTACAGAGTACAGGACACATATTTATACAAATTACCACTTATAAAATGTACACTTTGCCATCTCTTGATGCTGTGTGAAAAAAAAATCCACAGGCATTTCAGTGATTATCGCACAGTCTCTTTATCTCACAGAGAAGTGTTTTCCATTTTTTACAATTCTGAGAACAGGCATGAATGTGTAAGCTGAGCACTTGTGCCAATGTGCTGCCAGCTCAGAGACACATTTTTATCTTGCTGCAGTGTTTGTTACTAATAACACATCGTGGTATATGTTTTCTTACCTTTTCAGCATGATGTGTGTGCAAGTGTGTGTGCGTGTGTCAGTGTTGTTACATAACGACTGGTTAAGAAGCAAGCACTTGTTCTCTGATCACACAAAATGCCCAAAAGTGTTATTTAACTGCACTCTAACAGCACTGTCATTTACATTACATCCATGTCCAGACGCATACGTCTACAAAGTTAGATCCATATGTTTTTGGACACTGACACAACTTTTGTTGTTTAGCTGTGTTTCAAAACACATTGAAGTATGTGAATAATGGGAGCTTAAAGTGGGGACTTTCAGCCTGAAATTAAAGGGGCTGAAAAAAATGTGGCATCAGTCTTTGAGGACTTGAAGCTGCATAGGACATCCTTATTAGGTACTCCTTGCTAGTACTGAGTTGGAGCTAATTTTGCATTAAGAACTGGCTTAATTCTTCATTGCAAAGATTCAAAAAGGTCCTGGAAACATTCCTCAAAGATTTTTGTCCATAGTGACATGATAGCATCATACAGTTGCAAACTAACTCTGTAAACCTTAGAGATGTTTGTGCTGAAAAATCTCAGCAGACCATCAGTTTCTGAAACACTTGGACCCGCACGTCTTGCACCAACAGCCATGCCACATTTGAAGTCAAGTAAGTCACCTTTCTTCCCCATTCTGTTTCTCAGTTTGAACTTCAGCTGGTCATCTTGACCATAACTATATTCTTAAAAATAGATATAGGTATATTTATTTATTAATCCCACACTGGGGAAATTCACTTGTTACATCAGCACAAGTATCAGAAAGAAAAAGTGAATCAGAGATATATTAGAAAACAATAAAAATGAGAAAAAATACATTTTTATAAAGTACAACAAAAAATGCTAATACTGCTAAAAATGCAACAATAATAATAACAATAAAGAGAAATGTGTACAAATTGCACTATATACACTAGAAGACATGTGACAAAGATTTTTTATGTTCATAAAGTGCAGTGCAAATCAAAGCATATACTCGAGTATTTTTTAGCAGGCATCTATCCTATATCCTGTGCGTATTTTACTGTCTGCCTGCTGCTGGGGTGAAGGTACTGTAATAGTTCTCCATAATGTAGCAATCTGCTGCTGAAAACGCTGCTCAAGGACTCCACAGTCTCAAGCTGGGAGTGAGAGGTGTTGTAAATAATGGGCATTATCTTGGCTAATACCCTCCTCTCACCAACCTCCTCTGTGGAGTGGGGGACCAGGACAGAGCTGGCCCTCTTCACCAGTCTAATATGCAGCTACACAGGTATACCTATCAAAGTTGTGCATGTTGAGTGTATC
>VVHJ01030211.1:0-10118 GCA_015107715.1 Tylochromis polylepis
TGGTCTTTCATGTGGAATTCCAATAAAACTGATTCATGTTTGTGGCTGTAATGTGACAAAATGTGGAAAAGTTCAAGGGGGCCGAATACTTTTGCAAGCCACTGTACATATCTACAGTGATGAAGGGATTCCAAGGGCATCTCCAGGGCTGGGGAAAAGGGGAACACATGCTCCCACTCCTCTTCCAATCCAAAACACACACCGTCCACTCTGACACTGTGACCACTCTCACTCACGCTCATCGAGGAAGGGTTCAGGGAAGACAGGCTCGGGTCCAGGAAGGTCTATACAGGAGAAATGGAGACAGACGTCAGGGCAACACTCGAGAACACAGGGAGAAATACAAGAGACAAGGCCGGTCTACACTAACACAAGTACAACGCTCCAGCGAGGAACAATACTCCAACCAGGCCTTAAGTATGGTCGGTGTTCATCAGCCGTGATGAGCCACAGGTGAGTGTGTGTGGGTGTGGAGAACAGGTGACCACTGGAAGGCAGGCGCTGCCCTGGCGGACCAGAAAAGCACAGCACCCCAGGACAGCCACTGACAAATCGTGACGTTGTTGAGCTGGAACCACAAAAAAGAAAAAAGAAAAACTCCAGTTATATTCTTTATATTCTTTAACTCCAGATTTGCATACGTGCTTTGAGACTTGTAATAGGCCCATTATATGCATGACATTGCTCATGTTGTGTACAAACCACAGCTGCGTATCACTCATATTACCTTTGAGGTGAGTGTTTGCTGAAATATTCTCCTGAATAATAGGTATCGGTGCTAAGTTAAACCAAAAACATAAAAAAAAAAAAAATTCAGGTACAAGGACTGGACTCAAAATGAGCAGCAATATCCAAAGAAAAGCACTGAAAGAACATGGTTTTGCCCAAGGCCACTTGGAAATTTGCACAGTACATTTTGTAAAAGTGAAATTATTGTGTTAAATTTTGTTTCGATAAAAGTAAAATCCAAGTGAATTAAAACATGCTCTCAGTAAATGGCCCGGCATTTGATGACCTTAAGACAACAAAACAAGGCACATTCAAATAAGAGCAAAATACTGTTGCCGAAAACATCACTATCCCCTGAGCCACACAGAACTCTCCGTTGAGAAACCCATTGCCTTTATGAGTCCATGAATAAGTAATAATGAATCTGCAACTGTTTTCCTCAGTATATTTACCAAAAACAAACAAACAAAAAAAAAAAACAAAAAAAAACAAAAAAAAAAACCCAAAGAAAACTATAGTCAGTATATCTGCATAAATTATATACTTTAACTAGCCACTTTTATAGGATTAACAGCAGAAGAAAAATGAAAATGACTATAACATAATCCAATAAATAATCAAAGACTTTAATGGAGCAGTGTATTATATTTACCCAAATCTTATATTTCAAGACAAATTGTGCTTTTTGCATTCCTCTGGATGGTCATTGAGCTTTTTGTTATATACTCTTTTTGAACATCACTGCACTTCATAAATTAAGAAACTCCTTAATTTGTTCTATGTGAAGATTTTCAGGTTACAGATTCAAACAGAGAAATCATTGAAAAGAACTTTATTAAGATAATGTAGGCAAGCCGAAAGACAGCTAAATAAAAAAGTCCATAAATTCCACAGAGAACATAAGTGGGAATTCAGACAGGAACACAGTATAAGTCAGTGAGGGACTAAGGGAAACTGAGGCTTTGAATACTGTATACACAGGAAGTAATCAGGGAGAGTGGAAACACTGGGGTAAGAAGATGCAGATGAAACTAATTAAGACAACAACAAAGGAGGTAAAACTAAAGGCATAGCACAAGAGACAGGGGACAGGGACACAACTGCTAAATGCAGAAAATACATAACATTGACACAGAGGCTTGGCAAAAAGACACAAGACAACGAAGGAGTGGCTAGATAAACTAAATATAAGGAATCAAATTGAAACAATTCTAAAAAAAAAATCATGTCATCAAATATATGACAAAAGTAGCAAAAACTTGAGATTAAACATATAGCCTTCTGTGGCGGGGTGTGGTCCCTGGCGCAGCTGCAAGGGAGGAGTGAGGCAGTGAGCTCGCGGGGCGGAGCCACGCAGGTGCGAGGTGGCAGCAATTACTGACGGCTGATGGCTTATGTTTTTCCTGAACAGTGAAAAGGAGGAGGGGAGTGGAGCGCGGGGTTGGTGTCCGGAGAAGCAACGACGAAGATTGTGCTTGATGTACTGTCAAATAAAAACATCCTGTTATCGTCCAGCCGGTGTGTGTGTGCGCAGTGTGTGGACCAGGCCGTGTTACACCTTCAAAATAAAACAGCGACTAGAAACTATAAGTACAAAAAATACAACCATAAAAATCCTGAGTATAATTACAGAAAGTCCCAACCTAACATCCATTTAAATCAAAGACTTCTATCGTAATGGGAGTGGTCTCTTCTCACTCATATGGCTCAAGGAATCAGTAAGTATGTCAGTAACATGTTAACATGATTTTTACAATGACAATATTGCAACCCAGCTGGACTAACACATTAGTAAGCACCCTTTACAGTCATCATTAAAAAACCATGAGAAATAACTTTTGGGAGAGTATCATTCAAACCCATCAGTAGAGTCCTCGAGACTTTTAGCAATGTCAAATCACAATGAAGCTTTTCTGTCAGCACAAAAGTGGGTAATATTCCTGCTGACCCGATTCTGTCTTCAAAGAAGATGCTGCTACAGTGCAAGAAAGCAGAAGAATGGGGTCAGAGTGAAAGGGCGACTACACTAAATCATGCTGGCAGTAGAGCTCATCAGGTAAAATGTTTTTTAGAAGATAGTGCAGATGAAGTTGAACTGACCAGAGAAGAGAGCTTGAGGTGCTTGGCAGGGGCAGATATGTTTTACTGTTTGACTGTAAGATCTTGTGAGCTGTCTACAGTTGTGGCCAAAAGTTTTGAGAATCACATAAATATTGGAAATCGGAAAAGTTGCTGCTTAAGTTTTTATAATAGTAATTTGCATACACTCCAGAATGTTATGAAGAGTGATCAGATGAATTGCATAGTCCTTCTTTGCCATGAAAATTAACTTAATCCCCAAAAAACCTTTCCACTGCATTTCATTGCTATCATTAAGGCTGCCAGGGATTTGGGGCCCCATGAAAGAAAAAGGCACTTTGGGCCCCACCACATTAATATTACAAAAGATACCATCCCTAAAAATATAACACTGTGCAGACATGCATCAATATTCTGCTCAGATAAATAGATTTTTTTGATTTTATGAAAGAGTGATGACATATAAGCCATTAAAGCCATATTAGCCATACAAGCCATTTGTTACATTTCAATATTTCTAATAATAATGTTATTAGACCTTTTTTTTAAAACATTGATTGGTACCTTACACCAAATACAAATGCAAATTAAATATACATTAACTTTTGGATGGAAGTAAATTTAAATAGCGTAAACATATTTTTTACTGCTTAAACATTTATTTATAATATTAACTATTGGCAAATATAACTATATGCATTATTATATTAATATAAATAATGATTTGAATATCAATTTTCATACAAATTATAGCCAACTAATATGTCTCTGTCTTGAGACATATTGGAACTCACATAGGTTTTAATATGATTTCGCTTACTGACAGCTTGCACCACCCGCAACAGTCATAGGCAGTGTGCTGTATATATGCAGGGCAATACACACTTCTCCAAAAAAATCTCTGTTTATGTGGTTTATAGTGATAATGTATTGTTAATACTAAATAAGCACTGTGTAGAATAAAAACAAAGTTCCTAAGGGGCCTCCTACAATTAGACACATTTTTTGACATAAAAGAAGTCACCTACAGTACTTCTTTAGATATCTGTGGTTAGTTCATTGTCAGGTGTGTAGGTGTGGGGAGATTGGGTGGGAGAGCTAAGCCAAAGGTATGATCTGTGTGTCCTGGCAGCAGGTCAGCAGATAAGTGATTTAATATAGATATGTATAAAGGGTCTGCCTGCACTGATTCCATGTTGGCTAAAATAAGACAAACACATTATTTTCTGTTAGAAGTGAAGTAAGCTAACTAATACTAGGGAAGTGAAGCAGTTTCTTTCATGGACGTCGGTGTGAGTTTAATTTCCACCTGTCTCTCTTTCCTTCTTGAAAACCAGACTTCACTCCTAGGAGCCATCCTACCGTCTTACCGCTCTAGTACTCAGGATCAGGTAGGACCGCCTGGCACCTGGACCAAACCAGGGGGGAGGTGGAGTCAAAACGAAAAATAATGCTAGAAACAAACACGTTTATAAGTACCTTGTGAAGTAAGCATTACTTTATGGGGATAGGTTCATTATTTTCAAATGTCCCAACTAGCCACCCTCACTTTAAATTAGAGGCACACTCCCACTTTAAATCTGCTGAGGTGCTATGCAGCTGATATACACTGTCACACTAGCTCCTTAGTGGGAAAGACAGGAGGAAATACTGTGAATATTTGGGATTTTCACTGCTGAAAATATTCCAAAGTTTTAATACTTACTTTCTGTTCTATATCTGTTTGGAATCATTTCACCACCATATATAATTTATTGAAACCTTTGTAGATGAGAGTATCTCCTCCTCCATTTCCATGTGCCTTGTGTTACAAATACACATCATACACAAAGAACCCAGATAAATGACTCTGACAAAAGTGTCAAAGAGCCTATGCTGTGATGTACTGTAATCTTTTAAAAAAGATTAGGGGTTTCAAACCTTCCTACATGCTACTTGCTCCTGCAGATCTAAAATCAAATAGTGTGATGCTAAAAGACTGTCACAAAATTTAAAAAAAAAAATGTTCTCCTATGTAAGAACGGTCAGATCCCAGGAAATGGATAGGGAGCCTTAGAATGATGTAAACAATACAGAGAAAGGAGCCTGCCCTCTATGCACAGACTGGTAAATGATACTAGCACAGAAAGCTTTTTCTCCAATAGCCTGAAAGTTTGAAGCAAATGTTAAGCATTAAACTGTCATATAAATCAGTGTTAAAGGAAAGGCTTTTGAAAGAACTCTATATCATGACCCTGTAGGATTTTTCTAAGGCTACAAGGTAAGTGGAGACATTCAAAGAATGTTTTAAGAACATAGGAAGTAACGTCGTTCTGCAAATGTTATTGGACCATACAGTAGGTGCAAAAGTCTTAAGCCACCCATCATTTCTTCATATTTTGCTTCCAAGGAGCTGGACCTTCTTGTAGGTTTTAGAGCAGTCTTGAGCAATAGTTCTTCAGGCTTTCTGAAGATCTTTCACTTTTATTCTTTGGACCATGCAGTTTTTAAAAAACATTTAACAATAATCTATGAATCGTTAAGCATAGAATGGCAACTAACTTGTGACCAGTGTTGTGTCTACACATAGCAGGCACCTTAGCACAGAACCAGTTTTAAGCTCTATCTTTAGACACGTTTTAACAAAAAGTCTATTTAGGGCAGATGAGCAGTATCTGAAAAAAACAAACCCTTAAAGACCTGACGCAAGAGCTGAGATCCATCTGGTCCTTCGGTCTACTGTTGAGAGCCTCATCAGAAATAGACTCAATTGGAGGTTGACTGTCAAAAAAAACATTCTTAAGAAAATCATGAAACAAATAAAAAGCCGACGTATGTCAAATTACACAAGAACTGGACTGAGAATCAGTGGCCACAGGTCATATGGAGTGAATCATAATTTTCAAGTTTTTGTTCAAGCCGTCGCCAGTATATATAGATGAGATCAGGAAAGATGTACAGTGAGTGTCTACAGCCATCTGAAAAACACAGTTGAGGTTCTGTGATGGTATGGAGCTGCATTTCAGCCAGTGGTGCTCTGGATTTATTCAAAACAGATGGAATTATGAATGCAGGAAAGTGTCATGGTCCTGGGTCCGGTGGCCCAGTGTCCATGTGTTTTTGTGTATGATCAATATTCTTTGGTTTTGTATCAGTTATGGTTGTTGTGTTTATGTTACTGTTCAGTCTCTATTGGACTGAGTTTTTGGGTTAAAAGAATATTCTAAGTTTAGGTTCTCTGAGTGGTTTATGTTAGGTTGTTTAGTTCCTTGCTGTTAGTGACGTTTTACCTCCCTCAGTGTCTAGCCGTGTCCTGTGTTTTGTGAGTCTTGTCTCTGCTTCATTCCTCCAGTCCCAAGTGTTAAGCTTACGTGTCTTGAGTTCAGTTTGTGTGTTTCCTGCCTTACTTTGATAGTCCTTGTCCTTTGTCAGCGTGTTCTGCTTTGCTTCCTTGGTCTTGTTATGTGTAATTAGTTCCAGCTGTGTTTCCCTCCTGTTTCTCACTCCCTCGTTACCGCCTGTGTATTTAAGCCCTGCGTTGTCCTCTGCTTGTTGCAGGTCTATTTGTGTATTGTCCTCCATGTTATTGCTGCCTGTCATCCCTGTGTTCTAGCTGTGTTTCAGGTTTGCTTATTTAATTTTCCCAGTTTAGGTTTTTCTTAGGCTTTGGTCCCTGCCCATCTCTGCTTCTGTTTATTTTATCGTCACTTGTAAATAAAGCTTACTTGCAGTAAAATCAGTGCCTGCACTTGGGTCCTTCTCTTACTACTTCACATGTCTGCCGCTGCAGCCGTAACAGAAAGTAGTGTTTGGTCCACCATGCAATACCATCTGAAAAGCATCTTATTGCCACTGGCTTCATTTTTCACCATTACAATGATCCCCCACACACTGGCAATACAATAAAAGCACCCCTGGATAGAAAAGTGGGACACTATCAGTCATGGAATGACCTTGACCTCGACATTATTGGATGAGTGATGGAATCACCTTTACAGAGAATGGAACAAAAGAGAGAAACATCCAAAGAAGAGCTTCGAATGTCCTTCAAGAGCTAACTATTCAGTATCTTCAAGTCATTAGATTATCAGTCACAACACAACTGACAAGCCTTATTTGTTCATTCTCACTCAGTGAAGCATATTTTGCACTGCAGTACCCTTGTGATTCATTATGCTAACCAGTGGTGGCAGACATCAAACACTGTTACAGCACTGAAATCGGCTCTTTCACACAACAACTCAAAAATGTTCCTAATGATGTGAAACCGATATTATATCCCAGCAATCTGAAGGTTGACAGCATTTCATTGGAAACGGTATGATTCCCTGCTGTTTGGTGATGGAATTACAATGAGGGAATCAGGACAAAGGGTACAGACTAATCTCAGCAGTTACTCTTTGGCCCCGCTACTTAAGTGTGTCAGAGAAGAGATCAGCCAACACCTATGTGTCAGCGAGATGCTGTCTTTGTTGACATTGTCCTTGAAAGAAATGTGACAGAAAGAAATGCAGAGTTGATGAATAAAGTGCCAGTTTTGAAGGTATTGACTGTGTCAGCCTTTCCACCACCAATCCTGTCTTCCAGCGCAACAGGGTGCACCATATGAAGGATCAAAGATCTTGTCATAGCCTGTCTCTGGTCTGCTCCAGCACAAAGTCGTGATGCTGATGTCAGATGACTCATTTATTTTTAACTCTGATTTTCTTCCATTACCTTAACTGTGCTGCAACAAACTCAAAGACTATAAATAGAATGCAAATGAAGGACGCTGCAAATGCATACTGCTTTTTCCATTAATTTAATTTAAAACTCAGTTACACAGTATAGATACTGCATACAAAATGCAAATGGCGAAATGCACTTTTTACCACTGTAAACAAAACATTTTCTGGAGCTTCCCTGAAATCTGTGTTTTTGCCAGGAGGGAGATACTGTAGGTTGGTTCAAATGCCTGGTATATGATCAGCTGTGCAAAATTATTCATGCTGAAGGTAACTGGAAAAACAAATGTGTCAGGGTTAGACATTATGTCTCACCTGGCTTGGGGAGAGAGACATAAGGTCATACTTCCTATCGTCACTGGACTCCACTTTGCTATGCAAAGGCTTATTTGCTATTGACTCTTGTTGGTGTCGTTTATTGGATTGGATGATTGAAGTCTGAAAAAACAAGACATGTTGGCAATTTAACAATTTATGCATTTAACAAACAGCGGCCTCAGTAATGTTAAGTTATTAATGTGGGGAAAATATAAAGAGGTTAAACATGAACAGAATTAAAGTGATGCAACTTGTGCAGACAAACCAGGGTATGAGTGGGTGTGAGAGGAAAAGCATGATAGATGCTCTTTAAGTGTTTTGTCAGTAAGATCAGAAAAGTGCTATTACACTAATAAAGTCTAGCACATAATGCTGACTACGTAAGTTAAAGGATCCATATCTTGACCCTGACGTTAAGAGAATCTAATAGAGTATTTTATTAAGTAAATTATTAAAGTACTGTTTTAGTTTTTATTGTCTTAGCTGCAGCCTTGGTGGTGTTTGACAGTTTGAAAGTAAAGTTTAAATACAAAGGCAGATTTCAGTATGAGGTCCATAAGTGGAAATAGATGTCCTGTTTCAGGGTCATATATTCATGAGTACAGAACAATGCAGCCAACATGAAAAACAAAAGGGATAAAGTTTCATCCAAAAGGTCTATATTTGTCACTGAGGGTCATCAGGAAAACATGTAGAAATTAGACACTACTGAAAAAATACTTGACCCTTCTACTGCCCTGGCAGAAATGGTGACACTATTTTGTGAAGAATTGCTTGGTTACCATGACGATGTACCCTGGTAAGAAGTGAACCACCCATGTAGTACAGAAAACCCAGATGAGACGAAACCCTGCTTCGTAGCATGGACCTCAGACTTCTTGATCAGTCCACTGAGCTGACAAAGTTCTGTGTAGCCCAGTGGAACTGAGCTTCCACAGTTATTCTTTTTCCTTTTCTGCATAATCTATTTTTTGTATAATTCACCATAGTTTGTTTGCTCAGTTTTGCCAAACCTATTCTCTATTGGCTCGATTCTATGTCTATCAAGTTTATTTTGCCATCCTTTCACCTTATTGGCTTAAACCGCTTGCCTGTGATTGGTTAGGAGAAGTAGATCCCGCCTCCTCATGCTGGCCGAGGGAGATTCCGCGTGTCAGGCAGATGAGGCTATAGCGCATCGGGTGAAATGCTAGAGCAAGCAATCCCTGATGAGTGAGGAAAAATACTTTATGCAGTGGAAAAAGTAACAGCCTGTAACCGGGATTTGGTTCAGGAGGAGTAGAAAGGCATCACCAAGAAGACTGGAGGTTGTTTCTACGGGAGTTATAATACTTCCGACTGTCTTGGTGAGTGTAGTGAAAGTTAGCATCGCTAGCTTATGTAGCGAGCATGGTACCCGCGAACCAACTCTATCGGTGTGTGGGTGTGTCGGGCAGGCACTGATGAAGTTTTCAAAACAGCGTGTTGGGGAATTCAGTTGTTCTTATTAATATTTTAAGAATATGTTTTATGTTCAAGTCAACCGTGTGATAGTCCTGCCTGAGCCAATGCTCTTTATTCCAATTTTTCCCCCCACTTACTTGCTTGATTGCCTGCGGAGGTTACTGCTGCTGCGGGCAAAGTGATTGGAGTCCGCTAGCTGTATAAAGCGTATGATACAAATTGTTACCATTGTCTCAGGGGTTGATTTTAAAGAGATGAAAATATGGCTTTATACATGGAATAAAATATTTTAATGATAAATGCTGATTAAAACTTCTTGTAAGTTGAGTTCAAGTTTTTCAGAAAGATTTGTTAACTTCCTGGTTAAAGATGATCAGACTTCATAAGCTATGGTTAAAACCTAACCAGTTCTTTCATTTCAGAAAAGAAAAGTCATCTGTTACGTGTTTTTCAATGCAGACTTGTACTATTTTATTACTTCAGTGGTGTGTTAGCATCTTGCATAAGGATCGAAATATGGCCATATATAAACATACTTGAAAACACAAGTGTGTGTGTGTGTGTGTGTGTGTGTGTGTGTGTGTGTGAGCTGAATTCCAAAGCTGTATGCAATAAGGGTTTTTATTGTCATGCAGGCTGGTTTTTTTTCCCTTCCATCCCATTGGTGGCTATTCATGGACTTTTGATGTTGGAACTCTCTTCCCGAGGAGATGGCGAGCCATCCCAGATCCTAGAATTCATCTGCTACAAGAATCATCCTTTGCTCCTTTGAAGAGTCACGGTTTGATGGAACCCCCCCCCCCCCCCCCCCCCCCCCCCCCCCCCCCCCCCAACCCACCACCACCC
>VVHJ01030212.1:0-10787 GCA_015107715.1 Tylochromis polylepis
ACACCTCGGCACAAAAGCACATGAATCTTTCACATCTGACACCATGTAAGGTACGAGACATGCAACAGGGTTGGGGGAGGGGGGGTTTGGAGTGATCCAGATTGTAGACGCAGCCATCCGGTCATATGCAGCCATAAACCGGCGCTAGACTCAGGACCCGCCTCCTACATCCGGAGGAAGTAAGCATCGAAGGCGTTTGGAGGGTGAGGGGTGAGTGTGAGTCAGTGTCAGTGTACGTGTATGTGAGTGTGCGTGAGTGTGTGTGTCCTGTGTTCAGCTTGAGGAGAGTGTCCTTCCACCCGATAAGCGAAAGTTCAACAGTCCTCCAGCCTGCGCAGGTGTCCTTGAAGAGTAAGGGGCAGAGAGTCAAAACACAGACTTGTTATCAGGGAGGGTTTGTTATCCACGTCAGCTTACAGCCTTGGGCCTCATCTGGCGCCGATGGTGGGAGCCGAATGAAAGAAATGGTGCATTGTTTGAATTTAGTGCGAACAAGCTGCATTTAATTTCACAGCTGATCTATAATGTCCATCACTGGTCACCAGGTTTCTCAATTTCCCGTTGAAGGGCCGTGAGCTTCTCCACGATGTTATCCATTTTGCGCTCAAAAAGCACAGTCTGAGTGCCGAGCTGAGTGCCCAGCTTCTCCAAGATGTTATCCATTTTGCGCTCGAGAAGCACAGTCTGAGTGCCCACGGATCTTCCCGCCGCGTCAATCATAGCGGGCAGCTTTGTGGGGCTTTGAACAGCCGTAACCGCTTTCTTTAATCTTCGATAAGACAGGGCTGAGCCAACTCCAAAAAGCAAGAACCCTGTTATCATGGTTCCGAATAGGTAGATGTCTTCAATATCCTCGATCGACAGTCCCGCCAGGCACACGACGCGCCACTTCTGCCACCCATCCATCGTGTATCCGGCAGGGAACGTCCCTCCAGGACACTGTGGTTCTCCCGAACCCAAGCTTCTTGTCGAAAAGTGGGTGTCAATTGCAGTTAGCGGCCAGTTGATCAAATCCATGGTCTATCAATTACACACATTCATACTCCAATAGATGCATCAGAGAGTAACTTGGTTAGTTTAAGATAATTGGCATGCAGAATGGAGAAGCCAGGGGTTGAACCACCAACCTTCCGATTAATATATGATCTGCTCTACTTCCTGAGCTATAGCCACCCACAAAGCTTACAGCACCTGGTATTCCTAGGCCCAACCCTTTCCTAACCCTTGGGGGGCAGTGTCATGGCAGGTGGCGTGCAAGCAACTTGGCTGAAAAGTCATGCAGAATTAATGTTGGATGTCAGAATCATTTTCTTAGCAGAACAAAGACATTCACATCAGTCAGTTTAGCTGACTGAGCTGTACATTCATTACTCCCATTAGCCTTAGGGAGATATTTGACAGCTATGAAAAGAAAAATGGGTGATGCTTCTGAGAAAAGCAAGGCAAGTGCAATTAATCTGCAAACAATCAACCCGAAAACGATATATGATGAAGCCTAGTTTGCAGTTGTTTTCACAGTGAAGGTAGGCAATGAGTAGACAACAGTATGTATTTAATGTCTGAAAACTCCAACAATATGAGAACGAATTAAGATGACACTTAGAGACTTACATCCTGGTCACATCAATAAGCCACTTCAGTTTTGTCAAAGAAAACTTGATGAATACTGTCAAAAGGAAAGCTCATTATAAAGTCTCCAAAAACAGCACACATAAGCAGAGCACTTACCGCACCTGGCATCATCTAAATTTGCATGAAGAATAGCCCAGCAGAAGAAACCAAACGGAGAGCACCTCATATTCATACTGCAGCTCATACTCAAACCTGCAGCTTTAGATATGGTGTCAACTATGCTCAGTGCAAAATTAATTGCTGTTGCTCTCTCCAGAGACAGAGGGACAATGATATATGTGATATTTCAAGTGAAGAACATTGCTACACTGAAAGACAAATGTTTTGCTTCACCCATGGACGAGGCTACTGACAGCAATGCTTATGTTTATTGCTTATGTTCGCTTTATCATGTCAGGGTGTTTGTTTTCGACAGATTATGATTCACACAGAAGTCTCACACACACGGAACACCACTTGGGTTTAGCTCAGGCAGGCTGTTCCTACCTGTGGCGGGGTGTGGTCCCTGGCGCGGCTGCAAGGGAGGAGTGTGGCAGTGAGCTCGGTGGGCGGGGCTCAGCAGGTGCTGGCTGTCAGGGGCTGATGGTCTGTGGTTATCTATTGCAGTGAGGTGGAGTGGAGGGAGCTGTCACGGACGAAGGAAGCGGTCATCCGTGTGGTTACGTGTGTGTGGAAATCATAAATAAAAGCTGTTAAACAGTAATACCCGTGTGCGTGTCGTGGGGAGCCCGGTCTGTCACACTACCATTCACAGCCCTCTAGGTCTCACCGTTGTTGCCCACGTGAGTGCTGAGGTCTCCCAATAAGACGACATGGTCACCAGATGAAGCACCCCGCCCAGTGATTCCAAGAAGGCTAGGTATTCTGAACTGTTTGGCGCGTAAGCACAAACGACAGTCAGGAATCGTTCCCTGGCCCAAAAGCGTAGGGAAACAACCCTGTTGTCGACAGACAAAAACCCCAATGTACAGGCAGCAAGCTGAGGGGATACAAGGATACCCACCCCAGCCCCCCACCTCTCACTGATGGCAACTCCATACTGGAACAGAGTCCATTTCCTCTCTAGGAGACTGGTTCCAGAGCCCAAGTCATGTGTTGAGATGAGCTCAACTATATCTAGCTGATACCTCTCAATCTCCCGCACTAGCTCAGGCTTCCTCCCCACTACAGAGGTGACGTTCCGTGGATTTTGCCTTTGACATTAATGAATCCTGGCTTTATGTGGAGAGGGAGCAGCCACGCAAGATTGAGAGTTGTTGGCATTTTGTTTCCTTTCGTGACGTCCTATGTCTGTGAGATTGAATTTTCTGCTGTTGCCTCACTGAAAAGCACAGATCTATTCTGAACATTGGACATGACTTGAATGGCTGGATCAAGTTCACAATGCCATTTTGAAAAACAGGCTTTTTTCAGCTACTAAGAGTGACAACTTGGTGGCTTAGTGAACACTCATAAATTACTTGCTCTTCTTTCTTGACAAGTTTCTGGATTTGTTCTCTTTTAGACAGAGTTTACTCTTGCATTTCTGACAAAGTGCAAATTCTGTTTAACTTGTCTCTCTTTGTCAGTTTGAGGAACACCCAGACAGATAATCTAGTGATGTTTGTTTGAAAGTTGTTTCAAGTGAAAGTCTTTTTTTATTTTGCACAATCGAAGTTTCTGGCAAAATAATGAGTAATGCTGAGGTGGGGTGCAAAAATATTTTTTCCTGCCAAGTGGGGAAATGATAGACAAGCTTAAAAAACACTGCCTCATCCCAGTTGTCTCTCCTTTTCACATAACACCCTTTTCCATTAGTACCTTCTCAGATTGACTCACCGCAGCTCACCACGACTTGACTCGGATTGACTGGTTTTCCATTACAATCAAGTGCCACCTAATGTGCGTGGTCATCGTCATAGCAGTGCTGCCAAGGTTATTGTTCTCAGCCCTAAAAAAAAACCCCAAAAAATGTAGAAACATGGTGTCTAACCAGATGCTTACTCTGGATGAAATTCCTTGGCCTCCAGTACCACTGTGAGGAATCTTGGAGTGGTTTTGACTAGGATATATCCTTCAGTATGCATATTAAACAAATATGTAGGACTGCTTTCTTCTAGTTGCTGTCTCACAGTGATGCTGAAAAACTAGTTCATGCATTTATTACTTTTAGGCTGGACATTAAGTAAGTCATTATTATTAGCCTGTCCTAAAAACTGAAAAGCGTTCAGTTGATCCAAAATGCTGCAGCAAGAGTACTGACAGAAAAAGGAATGAATGAGCTTTTATTTGTCACTTGCAGTTACCTGCAGTGGAATTGGACCCCTACCAACCATACATACATTACACAAACATCACATTGGGGAGACAATATAATGGTTGTTTGGATTAGGTTTAGTGCGAACAAACTGCATTCCAATTTCACAGTTGATCTAATGTCCATCATTGGTCCCCAGGTCTATCAGTTTCCCGTTGCAGAGCCATGAGCTTCTCCATGATCTTATCCATATTGCATTCAATAAGCACAGTCTGGGTACTCACGGCCCTGCCCATCACTTCGATCATGCCGGACAGCCTTGTGGGATTTTGAACAGCTGTAACCGCTTTCTTTATTCTTTGATAAGCCAGGGCCGAGCCAACTCCGATCAGCAAGAACCCTGTTATCATGGTTCCGAATAGGTAGATATCCTCAACGTCCTCCATTGAGAGTGCCGCCAGGCACACGACGCACCACTTCCCCCAGCCGTCCATCGTGTATCCGGCAGCAAACGTCCCTGCAGGACAATCGGGCTCTCCCGATCCCAGGCTTCTTGTCGAGAAGAGGGTGTCAATTGCGTTAAGAGACCAGTTGATCAAATCCATAATTCCTTAGTTTTTATAGAACAAGACTGAGAGAGTCTCTGAGGGTTAGAATTAGACGAGACTAGACATGAGAAGCCAAGCAGGAAAGATGAGGGAGGGAAGAGGGAGAAAGATGTGACCGCCTCTGTCTAGAGCCAAGAGATGAAAGCAAGCAAGAGAACAGACAACTGAAAGAGAGAGCATATTTCATGAGATATTTGCCCATTCTATTAAGTAAAGTAAGGTTTATTTATGAAGCGCTTTTCATAGACAGGCAGTCACAAAGCGCTGTACACAAAAGGCTAAAATAAACAGAACGTTAGGTACCAAAATAGACAATGTAGACAATACAAAAGGTTAAATGTAACTAAAAGTTTAGGATAAAAAAAAAAAAACCTCAACAGAAGGCCTGTTTAAACAGAAAAGTTTTTAACTGCTTTTTAAAAGAATCCACAGAGTCAGCCAAACGTAGTTGTGGTGGTAGAGTGTTCCACAGCTTTGGTGCCACAGACTGAAAGGCTCTGTCGTCTCTTTCGTCTTCAGTCATGTACGGGGAACAACCAACAAACTCTGAGTCTGTGAGTGGAGACAACGAGCAGCAGTGTGTTTTGTAAGAAGCTGGGATAAATAATCTGGGGCCTAGTGCTCTGTATGTTAAAACAAGAATTTTAAAACAAATTCTAAAATCTATAGGGTGCAAATGTAAAGAATATAAAATAGGAGTAATGTGAGATTGCTTGCTAGAACGTGTAAGTAGTCTGGCCGCAGCATTTTGTATAGCTTGGAGGCGAGAAAGATTATTTATCCAAGCTGGTAAACATGAAAATTTTTTCCAGTTCAGCTGAGGAGACCATGTGTCACAGTTTAGAAATGTTCCTTAAATGAAAGAAACAGGAATGAGACAAAGATTCTACATGCGAGTCAAAACCCAGAGAAGAATCAATATTACTCCAAGATTTTGAATGTTTGACTTAGCAGATGGACAAAAAGAAGCAAGAACTTGACTGATTTTAGAATGTAGTTCAGGAGGAGCTATGATCATGGTCTCAGTCTTGTTTGTGTTTAAAACAAGGTAATTGCTAGAGAGCCAATCAGAAACCTGAGTTAAGCACTGGGCTAGGGTGGACAACCTATCCAGCTGCTGAGGCTTAAAGGACATACTTAGCTGAATATCATCGGCATGGAAATGATAAGAAATATCACTAAAAGGTTGAATAATGCTAGTTAAAGGGAGCATGTAGAGAGAAAATAATAATGGACCGAAAACTGAACTGCAGGTAAGGGGGGGGGGGGCAATGTTAGAGGAGAACCTGTCAGTCCTAACAGAGAAGGTCCTATCTGATAAGTAGGAAGAAAACCAGTCTAAGGCAGAGCCAGATATACCAGCCAAAACCTTAAGCCTATTAAGTAGGATTTTGTGGTCAATGGTATCGAAGGCTGTGCTGAGATCAAGCAAAATGATCACAGAACAATTCCCTGCATCAGAAGCCATTAAAAGATCATTATAGATCCTTAAGAGAGCGGTCTCAGTGGAGTGCTGATTTGGAAAGCCTGACTGAAAAGGGTCAAAAATCTGAAATCTGCATAGTAAAGACCTGAACTGATTTTCTACATTTTTTTTTAGTAATTTGCTTATAAATGGCAACTTTGAAATAGGCCGATAATTACTAGTAGAGCTGGGATCTAGATTCAGTTTCTTCAATAGAGGAGTTACCTCGGCATGTTTAAAATAGAATGGAACACAACCTTGCCTCAGTGAACTGTTGATGATAGATAGCAATGTGGGACCAATGCTGGTGAGAGTCCCAGACAGGACAGAGGGAGGTAATATATCTAAGGAGAATGATGAGGCTTTCATTTTACCTATTACTGTAATTTAAGTCATTAAATCTAATTGGAGAAAAAGAAGAAAATGACCCAGGACACCAAGGACCATCTTCATAAGGGGAGGCACCTGAGAAGATTTTGGATCTCAAGTCCATCACCTTATTTACAAAGTGATTGAGAAAAGTATTACATTCTTCATCAGAAAGCAACACAACATTCTGAGATGGAGGAGAAACAATACTGTTGATAGTCTCAAATAGTACTCTTGGATTATTCTTATGATGATTTATAAGATTGTTGAAATAAGAGGATCTAGCCTCTTTCACTAACTCATTATATAAGTGAAGGAGCTCTTTGAAGTGTTCACGATGGACAGTCAGACCAGTGGACTTCCACAGATGTTCTCCCTTTTGACAGGAACGTCGAAGACCACGAGTTTGATTATTTAACCGGGGTGTGCGGGAACTAACAGAGCAATGCATAGTTTTGTAAGGAGCAACCTGATTGAGAATTGCAAGGCAGTGTTCATTAAAAGAGTTAGTAAGGAGCTCAACATTGTAAGAAGAAGTTTTAAAATTAAAAAGAGAAGAGAACTTGGAAATGATAGAGTTATCAATAAAGCACCTGCGCCTAATAGAAACTTTGGGAAAAGTTGAGTTGACAGATACATTAAAGGAGACTGACTTATGGTCATTTAAGACAACTTCAAGTTCTAGTGGTCAAGGGAAACATAATAAGTGAAGGCCAAGTCCAAAATATGCCCAGCAATATGGGTAGACCCTGATACATGTTGAACAAAATTAAAAGAGTCCATAATGCTCAGGAACTCCTTAGTGGTACTATTTGATGGGTCCTCTGCATGAATGTTGAAGTCACCAACAATGATGACCATGCCCAGTTTAATAGTGGAAGTTAAAAAGTCTTGAAAGTTTGACAGGAAAGATGCAGCAGACCCGGGTGGACGATAAATTAAAATACTGTACATGGACTGATCTCTTCCAATTTTTATCATAATCATCTCAAAAGAGTTGTAACAGCTTGACGAGATCATCTGGCATAAGAATGTCTTTTTAAGAATTACAGCTGTTGCACCTCCTCGTCCAGAGATCCACAGTGCACAGAGAAATGAACAGTCTGCTGGACATAGCTGTAAAAGCTGCGTGACTTCATTCTCACGCTGCCATGTCTCAGCGTGAAGACATGGCGGGGAAGAAGCTATTGAAAATCCTTGTTCTGTGAGTGATTATGCTGTCCGCTCTGCTCTGCAGCCACAGCCTGAACTCCAACAGGTAACAAAAGCAGTGATGAGCCTCCATCTCTACCTGTTCATATTTTTCCCAACAACTGTGACAATTCCAATAAAATCTACTTATGCAAATTCTCAAGTCTGGACTGTCAAAATGAAAGTAAGCATTGTTGTATGAACTTATAATGTTAAATTTGAACATGTTGCCTTGATAATTAAAGTTGATGTCTATAGATATTTTTGTAGTTGATTTATTTCTTTTGGGAGTGTACAGGTCAGGTGTTATGACTGGGAAATACTTACATTTCTGTAGGTACAGGTATATTATGTATGTGTTTTTATTTCAATTTGTTTTTATTAACAGTATACTGACTCATATGTTTTAAAGTGTTACAGTACAAAACATCACTGTTAATAGCCAAAGAAAGACTCTTGGATGTGTACATTTCTTAATAGAGCTGACAGAATTCATATTTGAACAAGCTCATACTGAACCTTCAATTCTGTGTAAGTTCACTTTTACTCATTATTTTCCATCAGGTACCCCACAAATCAACTTACGTCATCATATTATTATTATAATTATTATTGTGCTTTATGAGCCAAGATGATGATGATCAACATCTTTTTTTTAATTTCTTGCATCATCTAAAGTAACTGCTCTCTTGAGGCTTGGAAGGTAGTTGTTGTGGCATCAGGACACGCATTCATTTAGCCAATGTCAAATTCACTCTGGTTTTCTCACCTGCCACTAAGACCTGCATCTAACACTTTTTTTTTCTTTTTTGAATACAATTCTGTTTCTCTCCCACAAATATTAAAAAAGTGTAATAAAAACATTGTGCATGCAGTCTTTCACATTAATGGCATTTTATTCGTAACTGTTCTATATAACCATGATTTTAATATTTATAAATATACCAATGACTATGATTTTTGCCGTTCTTAGTCAGTCTTTAGATTTATATTTTCCAAACCATGACACATACTCTACAAAATAATACATTGGGTATGACTTCTTTTTTATCTTTTTTTTACCCAGAGATATTATTTTATATAAAGTATTTACACTGAAAAAAATGTTTGTGTGCATGTAATTGCTTTAGGGGCAATGACTGCCGTGTGTGAGGTGTCCCAGCATATTGATGACAATACCCAGCACCATGAGAACCACTTGGAGCTTTGCCGTGTGCAGAAACTGCTGAAAGGGCGAAAGATGAAGGTGTTGGCTGCAGGTTAGATCCTCTCATTAAATATTCTTTTGATCTCCTTCAAGAACTATCTTTATATGTCTTCTCTGTTCCTTTCTGCATCTATTGCATGCATGCATCTGTGCCTTTTGGGACACCACGGGGGGGGGGAGAGAAAAACCAGACCAGCACACATAAACTAAAGGGGAAGTTAGGTTATTAAGAAGACACTCATCCATATTGTTCAAAATTCATAAGTACTAGATCATTCTTTAGAAGTACATTATATTGGCAAAAGTGTGCAACAAGTCCATTCGTGAAATTTCCTCACTACTAAATATTCCACAGTCAGCTGTTAGTTGTATTATAACAAAGTCGAAGTGACTGGGAAAGACAGCCTACCACTTTGTGGCTGAGTTGCTATGTAAAATCACAGAGTGGAGTCAGAGAATGCTGTGGCGCACAGTGCGTAGAAATCACTAAATTTCAATAAAGTCAATCACTACAGACCTCCAAATTTCATGTGACCTCTTGGTTTCCGTGGCCGAGGAGCTGCATCCAAGCCTTCACTAACCACAATGCAAAGCATTGGATGGAATGGTGTAAAGCACGCTGCCACTGGACTCTAGAGAAGTGGAGATGTGGTCTCTGTAATGACAAATCATGCTTCTTTGCTTGGCAATCTGATGGATGAGTCTTGGTTTAGCAGTTGTCAGGAGAATGGTACTTGTCTGACTGCACTGTGCCCAGGTTGGTGGAGGGGGATTTTAGTCTGAGGTTGTTTTTCAGTCATTGTGCTCGGCCCCTTAGTTTCAGTGAAAGGAACTCTTAATCCTTGAGCATACCAAGACATTACACGTCATGCTTAACCTATCATATTAATGAAGTTAACATTTAGTTAATCATCAGGTTTTTTACCTGTATCTCTATTATGTCCTTTTCTTTTATTTCCCCACGGCCTCGCTACTTGTCAAGCAGTGGCCCTGTTCTTCCAGCCACTTCCGCCCTGCTGGGTTTTTTTTTTTTTTTTTTCCCGAGAATCTGTCCTTGATATTGCTCTACTCGCCCTGCCAATGTCCCCCACGACCAGTGAAAACTCAGCCTCACCTCGTGGACTTGTAGTTAAAAAAGGAAACCAAAATGTGTTCTCTGTGGGAGTGTGTGCTGGATTTGAGTAAATACATGTATGCATGATGTCCTGAGTCTGTGTTTGTGTGCTTAGATATGAAGACATGTTTTATGTGTGTATCTGTGGATATTTGTGTTGTATAGGCTGGAAGTGAAGGCTGAATTGCAGCTCTTCTTTCTAATGCCGATGTGGGCACTAGTTTCAAAAGCTTTCTCTCATCCAAGTTCTCAGGCCCTCAAAACTCTCCTGTCAGCTTCCTTTCCAGCCAGTAAAGCTCTGGTCCCACCAGGCAGACTTCAGTGCTGCAGGAGTACCACCTCACCCCGCAACCCCACACCGACTCATTCTCCTTCCTCCCCACCAATGCCACCTCTAATGTGGGTAAAAGAAAAGCTGCCTTTGACAGATGAGAAGCATTGGAGCCCCTCAAACATATTAAGTAGCTTTGTAGGAGATGAGGGGGGTGTTTGTGAGCCACAAAGCCTGAATCAATGGGACTTCAGTGCAGCAGGCAGCCAACCTCTTTCCCTAGGAGGCCACAGTTTTATGTCTGCCTGTCTGTTCCTTTATTTTAAAACAAAAATGTCTCACATTTTATATCATGTTTCACATGGATTTCCCCCTCATTTCCCTTTATATTATTGATAGTTTCACACAATTTTCCTTATGTATCATGTGCCATTTCTGAGTCTGTTTTTTTTTCCTCAGGTAGCTTAAGCACAATCAGATTACATTATGATTAATACAAGCTTCAATAAATAGACAGTAGAAATACAAGTGTTTTGTACTTAGTTAAGCTGAATTGTCTTTAAATGCTTATTTGAAGATCAAGCAAGATTTTTTTTGAGTATTCAGTGCAAAAATCCTAAATTTCAAAACTTTTATAATGAGTTCAATATGGGGTTCTTTTTGTTAGTCTTTTTTTTTTTTTTAAATAAATCTT
>VVHJ01030212.1:15631-30854 GCA_015107715.1 Tylochromis polylepis
TACACCTGTGCACTACTCATGATGTCAGATCAGCATCTTGATGTGGCACACCTGTGAGGTGGGATGGATTATCTTAGCAAAGCAGAAGTGCTCACTATCACACATTTAGACTGATTTGTGAACAATGTTTGAGAGAAATGGTAATATTGTGTATCTGGAATGAATTTTAGATCTTTAAGTCCATCTCATGAAAAATGGGAGCAGAAACAAAGGTGTTGCGTTTATATTTTTGTTGAGTGTATTATTAAAAGTAGTCAGAGCAGTCTTAATGAGACTAAAACCAGTGGTGGGCAATTAATTTTTCCAAATGGCCATATGAGAAACTGGGCCTGTTATGAAGGGCTGCACCAATAAATAATAATAAACTGCTCCTGGTAACACAATTAGGCAATGAAAGTGTGAAACAGACACAGTAAAAATGCTTATTTTTACTATTTTCAGCATTTTATCAGTATATAATCAACATTCTGAAAAACAATTGGAAATTAAATGTGGATGTGAAAAGTCTGAAAGTGCTATTGCTAGCTTGTAGTTTAACTTCTTCATCTGCAGCTTTTCAGTTTATTTGGTTTTTAGCAAGAAATCTAGTCTGTTTTGCATTTGAATGAGTGCATTACAGTCAGGTTCAGTGTCTGAGGTGGTAATAAAAAGGACAGCCGATGTCACTGAGAGGATCTGTATCTGGATTTGTTCACCCCTGAGAATGTTTGTTCACATACGTAAATCCAAATAGGACCAACATCTGTGATACTACTTGTGCTTCAGTGCTCTGCCAATAGAGATTCAAAATGCAAAAAACAGTCTGTGATTATGTGCTCATGATCTAATGAAGTTTACTATTTGGTTAATTTCTAGAACTGATTTGTACAAGACCTGGTGTATAATACAAAGCAGAAATACCAATTTCAGTTCTGGGTTTATTTGAGTCACTTTATCTGGCATCCGTCCAACATTTTTTCCATTTCAGATTTGGACACCTATGACTGTAACGCTTGGCAATTGGTCTTATTTCAGTCCCAGCCTGTCAAAGCATCCAGTTACCTGTGTCAAGAACATCACAACTCTTGTTGTATGCCAAGGAGTAAAAAGTCAAAATTGTTCAGTTTGCTTTTCAACTGAAGCTCCAGATTTCACACATTGTGCTTGGATCTGTTTTATTACAGTTCAAATGGAGAGGGGCTCATTCTGAAATGCTTGTTTTTTCTTAGGGCATATTCTCTGGGTCTGGGTCTGTAAAGCTAGGTAAAAAAAGCTCTTGTTGCTTTTGCAGGATTGCTACCAAAGGTTCAGATGTCTGCTCTCATTCTGCGTTAGTCAAATTCTTATATTTCGCTGCATGTTTAGTGTCGTAATGGCGATCCAGATTTTTTGTGCATTGTCCATTGCTTTAGGTTGACCCCGGGTATTTAAACTCATCTAGTTTCACTACCTTTGTTCCTTGCATGCCTATTGTTAAACCCGTCTCCCTCTCTTTCACACACACATTCTGTTCAATTTCATTCCTCTTCTCTTCAGAGCATACCTCCACATCTTCAGGATCTCTTCAGTCTGCTCCCTACTCTCACTCTCATCTGCAATTATCATAGACCACTGAGACTCCTGCCTGACCTCATCTGTCAATCTGTTCATCACCACTGCAAACAAAAAGTGACTCAGAGTAGAGCCCTGATGTAATTTCACCCCCACCTTGAACCCATCTGTCTCAACTCCTCCTTGAGCTCTCAACAACACTCCTCCTTCAGCTTTTGCCATTTAATCCTTTAATCCATTTAATCCTAAAATATAATCCACCTTTGTTGTTATATGTCACCCTATGTTCCTCCCGCTTCTTAAAATGTCTTGACCACAACCATTTCCATCCTTTTCACAAAATTCATTACCATCTGTCCTTCTGCATTTCTGTCCTTACCACCATAGCTACCCAACACCTCATTATCACCTCTGTTCCCTTTATCTGTATGTCCATTGAAGTCTGCTACTCTTTTGACGGCCAACCTGAGAGCCATATACACTGACAACATTCAAAATCACCTCTTTGATTTCCACCTTCAAAGTGATCCTAACACTTTCTTCACCTTGCCAAAACTATTTACATACTGTTCTTTTAAGATTAATCCTACTCTGTTTCACTTACTGTCTACACCATGGTAGAACAGCTTGAATCCACCTCCCTTCCATGTAGTCTTCTGCATGCACAATATTTACCTTATTTCTTTCCATCATGTTAGCCAGCTCTTTGCCTTTTCCAGTCAGAATCTCTACCTTTAAAGTCCCTGCTCACACCTCCATACTCCTCAATTTCTTCTCTCCTGTTGTCTCCTGACACACCTTTCTCCTTTCTTCTTTCCTTTGTGTTTCGCCAACAGTAACAAAGTTTCCACCAGCACCCTGTTGGCCAACAGCACCAGAGGCAGTCATGTTTAACCCAGGCCCTGATAGATCCACTCATTCTTGATGATCCACATGATAGCCTTCCTAATGTAACCCTCCCTATTTATCCAGGCTTGGGACCCACACTAAGAGTATGCTGGCATGTGGTCCCCTTATGGCTCTGTTAATTAATACATATTTATGTTTAAATCCCAATTTTGCACTGACCCTGTGCAAGCTGGTCATGGACAACCAAAGGGCCAAATGTGGCCTACAGGATGTACAGTGTCCAGGTCTGGACTAAATATATATTGACTATCTAATGATGGATATATATGTATATAATAATGATTTCTGTTTGTTCTTACTCCTATCACAGGGAGGTGGTACATCCGTGAGGGCTGGCTAAAGGTGGTCCCGCCAAAGGGTGCAGAGGCTAAGCCTAAAATGTTCTTCCTGTTCTCTGACATGCTGCTACAGGTCAAGTGTGGCAGCTCCCTACATTCCACCAATGGACACAAGTTTACTGTCGAGCATGCCTATCCACTGCAGGACTGCACTGTAGAGAAGGTGTTTGGCCATACAAGGAGCCAGGGAGGCCTGCTCAGTGTAAGTGTCTGCTAGCTATTAATCATTGCAAACCAGGAGAGAAGGCTGGTACTGAAACAATAACAATTTTCCAAAAATGAAACTCAGATGGAACCTTAACAGTTATAGAAAAGGTATCTTCCTACAGTTAGGT
The DNA here is from genome assembly GCA_015107715.1 of Tylochromis polylepis. Classification (NCBI taxonomy): domain Eukaryota; kingdom Metazoa; phylum Chordata; class Actinopteri; order Cichliformes; family Cichlidae; genus Tylochromis; species Tylochromis polylepis. Next base: position 18,744 of record VVHJ01030212.1, read on the forward strand.
CTGTAAGTATTATGGAAAATGGCACAACTTTTGTAATTTTGCATTATCACAGTGGATTTTAATAAAAAAAAAAATCAAGATGTGATTGAAGTGCAGACTTTCAGCTTTAATTCAAGGGTTTTAACAAAAACTATAACCTTACCTGTTTAGGTATTGCAGTCATTACGTATAACATATATAGTCCCCCATTTTTCAAAACAATAGTTTTTAACATGTAAATAGGTATAAAGTCTAGCGTGATGATATTAATATTAATATTAATATTTCCCCATTATTATGTAAATCCTCAATGTGCTGTCAAAACACCTTGGATTCATCATGAACACAGGACATATGAAGATATTCTGTGGTGTTTGTCATGGGAATGTGACCTTTGAGAATTATGGATTGGGGTTTGTGGAATGGACTCTTAAAAAACATGGTTCTTATTGTAGAACTGAGCTATCCATGTATTTCTAACCATCAACAAAAGGTGACCTATGGTTTCCAATTTCCATATCCCAAATATTGGGAAAAGCTGAACTTGGAAAGAAAATGTGCTCTGTTTTCTTGGGCAGGTGGGGAGACATCTGTTCACTGATTTCAGGGTACACATGAGTGACTCTTTAGCAGAGGCATTATTTAATTTCCACTTTTGATGTATATAGCTTTGATTTGTCTTACTTAAACTGTCTTGATGATTAGTTGTATAATGTGTAAAAAATAAGAAGTTTCCTGAATGTTTTCAAGCCTCGCTGAATTAAATGTTATTTAGTTCTGCATGTCAGAGGAGACCTGTGTTCCTCCTCCTTTTCTTCTCCTCCCTAATCACCTCAAATCCTTGTTGAAGTAGCCCAAAAGTTGAACTTTGAATGTATTTCTCCTCTCAGTCTATCCATCTTGCAGGTCTCTGTACAGCTGCTTGCTGACAAATTGTGTCTAAATGATGTAGCTGCTGTCATGAAACATTCAAAGGAAGGAGTTGCGCGTCATTGAGCAAGGAACCAAAGCGTTTATGCAGTGAGTGTTTAGTGCCAGTGCTGCATGGTATCAATATTCATTTCAGCTGATAGGCTCTTGCTCAAAGAGCTCTTTATGCAGTGCTGCTAATGTGCTTCCCTGTGATCCAGACCAGCTACATAGTGGTTTGATGATTGTACCTGTCCACTGCTGTCTGTTCAGCATGCTAGAAGGATTCGATGTTTTCTGGCAGTAAAGCTCATTTGTCACAGAACTAGTAGTATACAATTTGGTTGATAGATATACAATATAAAAACCAATAAAACTAGATCAGGGATGTCAGACTTAAAGTCCACGGGCTGGATGTGGATACATTTGTATCCGGCCCGCAAGATAATTTCTTATGGCAGGTATTAATGGCCCGTCGGTATGTGGAAGTCAAATCTTCAGCCCTGTGGGACTTTATTTTAATGGACACACATGTGGTCAATCGCACGCAAAGACAGACTGGGATCGCACCATTATGTGAAAGAAGGAAAGGGGGATCAGACGTTCCAAAGACATCAAGTGTAGTGGCACAGGCCAGGTACACAAAGAGATGGGGGAGCTGGATTTAAATGCAAGCGTGTTGGGAAAAATTGAAGAAAAGAGCGTAAACCTGAAATGAGCAGCATCTGGCTGTATTTCAATGATATTGGAGACTGCAAAGCTGAGTGCAGAATTTATAAAATTAGCAGCTGGATAAAGTGGTACCTGTTTTTACTTTTAGCCATTTTCCATTGTGGAGGACAAAAAGTTTCAAATTTGTCCAGGCCTTAAACCTCTTGTGTTCTCCCTAATAAACTAGTAAACTGAATAAAAAATTGCTTCCTTGAAAAAGACTAAAATTTACAGTTCAATATTAAATAATACATAAAATACACTATATACAAAGTGTCTTTGAATGGCAGAGATGTAGAAATGTCTCCATGTAGCACAGAGACATGGCTCAGTTTTTAAATGAGTCTCACAGGCCTGAATGTGCGCTTGAAGCCATTTATAATTGTTAACTTGTTTGATCTGCTGCTCACCACAAACAAGCACAAGCAGACGTTTTGGACGTTTCCAATTGATAAAAACCTCCCTCGTGGCCATTCAAACTACACAAAGTAATTAGGCAAAATAAACAGTTAAATGAGAAAAGTTTCTGTTTTTCACTTTCTACTACAGAAATTTCTGTTTTGTTTTGTTTTTTTGTTCGGTTTTTTTTTACAACTACAATTTAAAGAAAACTGTAATTTTCTGTAATTTTACACATTTATTTCTTACAATTTAAGGTTTCTCTCTTTGTCACAGCAGCTGTTTCTTTATCATGTAGCAAATCAGCTAAATATGTAACTTCTCTACACTGGCCCACTTAAGGTCAAAGTGGGCTGTACGTGGCCCACGATGTAAAATGAGTTTTACACTCCTGAGCTAGACAAAAAAATTAACCTGTTAACTTTTTTTTTCAGTATCCTCTTTTGTTATCCTTTGTTTTCTTATCATGTGGAAAGTAATCAGTAAAGGCATTAGGCATATCAAATTTCATTTATTTTTCATTTATTTATAGAGTAAATGGAACTGTTGTTAATGCTCAGCCAACATGCCATCGGTTTTTAAATTGAATGTATCAAATGTCAAAAAAGGGAAAATATCCATACACAACAAAATGAATGTGGGCAAAACGTCTGTGTAGGGTTTCATGTACAAATAATTAAATATGAGATATAACCACCTTTCGTGTTTCATTTATCATATGGATCATCTCAGCTAAAGAAGCCAGCACTTTAATATCAGCAGATATATTCGTAGGTTGGTTGAAAAAGTGAGTGCTAATGCATTTACTTTTATTAATAAACTTTTTTACATTTTAAAATTATTAATAAATGTTTATTGTGTTTTTTTTTCCAGAGCACCAGCTGCTGTTTTCAGATGATTTCACATTAAACACAGAGTCTAGATAAGATTTTGCCTTTTTTATGATATACATTTATTGCACCTTTGACTGATAATTTCCTAACTAATTAAACAAATTTCAAATTTGTGGATCATTAAGCTTTGTTTGTGTTTGTTGACATATAAAGTAAAATCTCTATCCTAAAACCTTACATCAAATAAGTCTGGCAAAAGAATTTATATCATAAACATGATCCAATTAAAAATAATTTTAAAAAGGAAAATAACCAGTAGGGATGGTAATTGGAAAGACTTAAGGAATTCTGATTCCATTATCAATATCACTTATTGATTCAATTCCGTATTGATGCTTGTATCGATTCTCGCTTTGAGAGTAACCACCATAGCTAGGCAGACATTAATTGCGTGCTTTTGGTCAAAGGATTGTGCATGTTGGAGGTATTTCCCCTTTTTGTTGTGAAAAAAGTTATACAGAGAACCCTTTTCTTAAAAGTAATGCAGTACATTACTCAATTACTCCCAGGAGAAAGTAATTTGTTACACTACTTTGCCATTTCTCCATAAAATGACCTAAAATGCATTGTCTAATAATTACAGTTAATATATAACAGTTAAGCTTTTCAGTTAAGCCAGTAGGTTTATAACAATATAAACCTATAGGCTACAGTCCCACACACCAACACAAATCCCTAACCTAATGAGGACGCACGTGATCTTTTTCTTAGTATTCGGGTGTGAACCCAAAACTGAAAAAAACAAAGCACAGATGAAAACCACCAACAAAGAGACTTTAAAGTGATTGCCACAGTGATTCTACTTGAGAAATAAGAACAGGTAGAAAGGGAGGCTACATCCTGACTGCTCATCTCTTTCTTAACTGTTGAAGTTCAGGGTCTGGCTGCTGGGCTGGGGTCAGCATTCACTCAGCTGTAACATCACTCTGGATTCTTGGTCTGTGCAGAGGCTTGCAAAGCATTGAAGTTGTGTTCGCAGTATAATGCATTTTTTTCTATCCTGGATGCACTTTGCAATTGTGCAATAAAAATACAAGAAAGGTCCATATTTACGCTGCCATATTTTAGACTGCGCAACTATTTTCCTCCTTCAGCACAAAAACTGATATCAGCTGATTATAGTGCAAGTGCAACTGGAATCAATAAGCGAAAGTGATAGGCAAGCAGACTAACAATTCCAACTTAATGGACTACTGGGAACCGGTTCTCAGTTCCCATCCCTAAAAACCAGACAGTGAGTAGAAGTTTAGAATACACAACAGCAGTATAAAGCTTTATATTTTGATATGCAAGCCTTTAGATTAAAGAGAAACCATTATTTTGGGACATTTAACCAGTTCATTTGTCTTCTCAGAAATCATGATTCAGTACCATTCAGTAGCATCTAGAAAAGAAATTGCATTTTTTTCCCTAAATACTACTTTAATGCTTTATTGCTAATAACTTGCAGTTTTTTATATTTTGTGAGAATATGCAGTGGAAATGATCAAATTTTCACATAATGATAGTGCAGAGTCAGAATTCCAATAAGTCTGCAGTGCCCAACATATGCGTTGCTGTGTGATGCTTTGGGCGCGGTGGTGTATTGTCATGACCAGGCCAGACTTCACAATTTAAAGCCCTCACAAAATCATCCTTCAAGAGACTAATGAAAAGGAAACTGATGGAGAGATTACACTCACAGCTGTATTACATGGAGTGCGTGTGTGTGTGTTTTAAGGACCGAGGAGTGTAGTGATGGGTGCCTGCTGTTACAGAATCCCTCAGTTGCTGGATCAGATTAAGCTACAGATCCATCTCTTCTGGGCCTCCAGTAAATACATCTTCCTCAAGCCTGTCGCCGCTCTGTGACGATCCCATTGCATGTTATCTAATGGCAGAAATGGCATTTCATTAGCCTCTTATACCATTGAGGCCCAAATGCATACTCGATAGCATTATGTGTAATTTCTCATAAGGACACATTATTGATCCCTATGTGAACTCAAGGAAAAAGACTGTCACCACACCAGGGCCCTCCTTATACAGGGCCATGAAGTATTAAAGTCAAATTAAATTTGACAGCTGTAAATGTCATGGCAATCTATATGCTAAGTGTTGGGGGAAAAAAACCCTGCAAAAAACCTAAAACGTTTTATTAAAATTTCCAGTGTCCCCTCCACCCCTCCCCTTGGTCACACATGTTTGTGGAACGCTGGGTGTTATTTGTGACTCAACATCCATTTTTCTCTTCATCTTGTGTCTTTTCCTTTCCTTCAGAATATGTTGACTTTCTGTATTCTCTCCCCTTTCTGTCTGCTCCCTTCCTACTGTTAATATCCTCTCATTACTTGAATACTTTCCCACATCCCTGACAGATTCTCTTTGATGTATAAATAATCAAGTTAAATTATGTGCAGTGATGAGGCGCTGTGTTCTGTTGTATTATACAAAGTCATTTCTACCTAAGAGGGTCAGATTTCCTGACAAATTCCTAATTACGACTTCGCAACAGAAGTGGAATCTATTTGTGCATAAATAACCACCTCTCCCCAAGCAGTGAGTGCCTAATTATCATGCACCACTTCGTTCAACCCCTTTCACTGAACTTAGTACTTTTGATGATGGTGCATTTGAAATCTTAATGTATAATAAGAGACAATCGTCATTATCTGATGAGCTATAATCTTCTCTGTACTGGCTAAAGTTCTGTCAGGATACACATGGATATCAATATATCATTGCTCAACAAGCTAGTTTTCTGTGTCAAGATAATATGTGCAGTTAAATGTTAAAGGCTATTTAATGTGGTTAAGGCATAATTTTGATCTTTAAACAGCATTCCTGATGTAATTATGCTGCTCTGAAAGCACCTTTTGTTTGGGTTTAGACATTCCCCTATTAGTTTGTTCAACATGTACAGTCTGAAGCTGGATTGAGTAATGTGAACAAGAGAATTGATAATTGCTGTTGACTCATAGGAAGAAAGGCCTGTCAATACAGAACAGAGAAGACCGCAAGAGGTGTGAAGACACTGTCCAGCTGCCTGTTGAACAATGCAGTTTTCTGTAAATTGGTTGTAAGAGATTTTTTTTAGTTTACTTGAGTGTAATTGCTGCCTATATTTCCTTTACATTCAGTTATCTTCAACTGTGATAACTGGATTTAAAAGCAGCAGCAGGTTTTTTTTGTTTTGTTTTTTGTATGGAGCTGATATAGAGAAACTGTTTTTAGTTGGTTTGTGTTGACCCCTATAGCTTTTATTTTGCAACTGCAGTCCATCTGTAAGGCTCTGTGATACAGTGTGTTGTTTTTATGGTTCATCTGCTCCTCAGCAATACAAAAACTGTAATGCATGAACTGTTCTGTCATTTTACAAAATGTGCTAGAATGACATCATTCTCTGATCTGTTACAAAAAGTTGTTAATTTGGGACAAACATCATGTCCCAACAGTTCATGCACTTCATGAACTGTTAAAGTCAGTGAACTCGATAAATGCTTCCAAAAAATACCAGCACAGTTTTTCTTGTAATACATTATTGTTACTTGCTAAAAATATTGAAATTTAATACCAAGTGCTGAAAACTGATTCTGATGCCAGTTTGACTTACCAGACTTACTATTCTATGTTGCATCTTATTATATTATGACTAAGATAGCCTTCATGCCTGAGAAGAAATTCCTTATCGCATACCCTCATCTTCATCAAGTATTAGAACCAGCTGGCAGCCAACATGCAGCACATTAGGACCAACATCTACTGTAAACCCATACCTTGCTCAATAGCACAATGACAGGCGAATTTTGCAGCAGAAAACCTATGGAACTTCCTAAAGAACACGCATACAGATAAATAAGGATAAAGTGATCAGAAGTTAAATTTATGATCAAGATTATAATTCTTGCTTTTTTTGTATTTTTAGTGCTAATTTTTCATCCTCTGATACATGGGTTTTGAGATGCATTGTAGATGATTATCTCACGATATATTTGCAGACTAACTGCATCATGATATCATGAATACTGAGAGCAATGTATTGCAATATTGTATTTAGTTACTCTGTTATTCCACTTGTACAGATTGATTTGTCTATGACATGTATGATTTCTTGTATTAATTTAGCATTGCAGTTATCCATAATCCAGTAACTCATTATTGTCTGGACTAACAAGGCATTCAGAATTAACATTATTCTGGGTTTCTACCTCATACAAGTTCAAATATGAAACAGCCACTGTGGTTGACAAGAAATACAAAGCCCTTACAGTTCATTTGAACTGAAGAATAAATACATTTGTTCCTCATGTATTCATCGCTGAATTAGAATAGGATTTTCAAACAGGTTTTATGAGGTATTCTACCTGCTGTTCTGTACTTGCATTTATTCGAATGCTGATTACAGTCTTTACCCAGACAATGTTTCATTGTAAAACTGTAAAAGTAGACCTAGAACAGAAGCCTTAATGTTTTTCTTGAAGCACATGTTTAGTGTTGGAACACAAAGTGCTGCAGTAACACATAAAATGAGGAAGTCTGCTTTTCTTTCCTGCATTGCTGTTGTGTATATATATAACTGGTGTGATGTCATAACAGCTCTCTAAACACTCATTGTAATTAGTTAGCCTCTTATATACTACCAAAAATCTTCTTCCTGCTTCCCATTTCATCTGCCTCTGATTTAGTTTCATCTGAATTGGTTCCCAGTCAGATTTTAAAATCATAGTCGGAATTCAGGCTTGTAGTTAGTGTATTGTAAACAGTTAAGCCACAGAGGTAGAGTAGGTCATCTACTGATTGGCAGGTTGGTGGTTTGATCCCTGGCTTGTTCAGTCTGCATAGCAAATATCCTTGGACAAGATATTAACCCCACGTTGCTCTCTGATGCATCCATCAGAGTGTGAATGTTAGATAGAAAGCACTTGCGTCAAAAAACCATAGAAAAAAGTGCTTATGGGAATGGTTGAATGAGGCAAGTTGTATAAAGCGCTTTGAATGCTTATATAGAGTAGAAAAGTGCTATATAAGAACCAGTCCATTTACCATATTTCATCTCTTCACAGTTAACCTTCCCTAGAGCCAATCTTCTACTGATGTCCAGCAACCAGGAGGACCTCAACAACTGGTACCAAAGCCTGAGTTCCGCTATTAGGTATGTAAACTGTGACAGATATCTACTCTGTTTGTGCATCTAAACTGTAAGAATCCTCATGGACCTGCAAATTACCCTAATATAAGTAACATTAACCATGACAACTATATGCCTTACCCTAGAGTGAACCGAAACCCAGTTCATACATGCACCTTAACAGAAAATCTTAATAGCCTGTCCTTTGAATGTCTGTTTTAAAGTCAGGAACTGTAAAAATGTTATTAGTTTTCATAACAGTTCCTAGCCACAATGTCTAAAGTCACAGTTCAGTAAATGTTGGTGTATATCAGAGGAACTTCAATTAAATGTAGTACAGTTGCACTTTAGTATGTAATGTGCAGATAACATTTGATTGTACAGATATGGAACGATTCTTGTTAAACTTTAACACAGGCTTTTTTTGTACCTCAGGCATGTCTGTCTCTCAAACAGCATCTTGGCATTAATCAGTCAGACCTTAGTAATACTACTCCCAGCCTACCTGGCCCCAGCTCTCTAGAGGAGGACTTGGGTCAGCCCTGCTATATGGAGCCACTGGATATGGTGAGGGCCCTGACCTCAGTGTGCCCAGCCAAGCTAATTAGTTTATCACTTTGTCAGTTAGGAGAGAGGGGAGGCTGTCAAAGAGCTCAGACCAACCAGCAGATGGGGGCCTAGACAGGTCGTCAGCTCTAAACTCCAGGCAGTGTAATTAGCTGTGGTGGAAGACTGAGGAGAGGACAGGCTGAGAGGACCAGGGGTCAACAGCACTCACACCACTGGGGAGTAGTATAAGGCTGAAGGGTGTGTGCTTGTCCATACATAACTGAATTATTGATTTAATAAAGACTGCAGGGTATCATAACTGACATCTCTGAGGCTTTTGGATATTGCTGTAACTGATGATCATAAATGTGTTGTTTTAAGTTTCATTAGTTTTGTGGGTGTTTTTTTTTTATTTATTTATTTATTTTTCATTTTTCTCTGTGTTGCTGATGGAAAACAACACATTTACACTCATAATGCCTTAGCTATGATTTAATGATTTAAATTACTGTCTTTGTCTGTGACTGTAGATAAGTATTTTTTTTGCTTGTGTGCATGTGTCTAGTATTTCCGTTTATCAACATCTAATAGAACACACACCTTGTTTTGCTGTCCAGATGGCTGTTACTCACTGAGATCATGCATTCCCTAGTGCCTTAGCATAATGCTAACCATGACAAATAATTCCCTCACCCTTGCTACCTCAGATCTAAACCTAATTTCAGGCTTTAACTTAAAACCAAGACATAACCCAATAGTCTGAGTCTCTTTAATTTTCTGACTACAGTGCAATCAAGGTTAATGTCCCCGCTACATATTTAAAACATGATCAAGCACACAGTCACATTTGTATAGCTAGCTTCTTAGAGGCCTTAACCTTAAACACTGTGACAAGGTGCTTAATCCTTAGACTAATGCTACAGTTGGAAAGATTTGCTTGCCCCATAGGGATTTATATTGCATCATCCCAAGGGTGAACTCAATTACGACTACTACTACTATTACTGCTAATTGGAAGGTCAGTGGTTCAGTCCCTGGCTCCTCCAGTTCACATGTTGAAGTGTCCTAAAGCAAGATACTTGACCCCTAATTGGCCCTGACATGTCCATTTGGAGTATGTGTGTGAGATAGAAAGTGCTGAATGGAATAGAAGCACAGTGAGAATGTACATGTAAATGGGTGAATGTAACTGATAATGCACAGTGATTAGTTACAGTAGAAAAGTGCTTAAGAATGCAGTGTTCCAGATACCTTGGAAGTTGAATGTCGTAACTTGTGAGTGAGATTACTCCTGAGTTTAGCGTGTTCTAGTAGTAAAGTGAAGGAAAGTGTAACAGACACTTTTTTCCATGCAGAGATGCTGATGGATGTTAGTATTCCTGATCATGCTTCATAAGAAACCTGATTATGTTTGTGGTTTGACGCATATGTAGTAACCACTTATCCTGTTTTTTTTATATTTACAACATAAGTTTCCAGCGACAATTTCACAAGAATATTTGTACATATTTTAAAGTTTGCAAGTGAAATCAGTTGAGAGAGCTGCAAGTCCTTCCACGAGGACGTGGCAGAAAAGGAGAATACCTTCTTTCAGAGTTCTGTATGCACTGATGGCACGCTGAATGTAATGAAGTTCTGAGATCACAGACTATGACTAAAATATTTATATAGTTTTCAAGCATTTCAGTTTCGTCTGACACAGGATTGGAGTCAATAATTAGGTGAGGCGGTAGCTCTGAAACCTAATTACCTCCTTTTTGACTGTCTGTGTGAATGTCAAAATCACATTTGGCCTTCCTAATGGAGACATTGAACCAATTATGCAGCTGATGAAAACGTAGCCAATCGGCGTCAGATTCAGACTTTCTCACAGTTGCTGACGCCTGGTCCTTTTTATGTAGGAAAATCAGAATTGAACCAGGGGCTTGACCTTGTTAGTGAAGGGGGGACAAATCATCAGAACCAGAGTGTTGCGTGGAAAAAAGACCACAGTGTCAAACTGTTTATAAACTGGATGCTGTTAAATGGTATAATTTCAAAAAATAAATTAACGAATTACTAACAAATTATTAATGTGTTTTATTTTTTGCAGGAAGCAGAATTCTAAGCAGACAGCAATTTATCAAAGAGATCAGCTGTGCCGCAGACCTCTTCACTCTGCCGCCGATAGCCACAACACTCCTGGCAACACTGCCAGCAGAAAGAGAAACATGGTGAGTCTGTCACACTCCCTCTCACACACATATATACATACAGTGCCATGTTTAAACTACCAAACGTTATTTTTTTAGGTCACTTTAACTGCTGTATGATCTTTGTGGTGAGAGAGCATTGTGTTCTGTGTGTTCTGCTGCTCTTCCATAGATATTAGTTCTAGCATAACATGGAAAAAAATTGATTTCATCTGTCTATCTTTATTTTCTATGAATTTTACTTTAAAGAAGTCAAACTCTATCCATTCTTTTAATTTCTGTGGTTTACTAGCAATGTAATAGATAAATACTTAGTTGTAACATGCTTGTATACTAAAAGCAAAAACTGGTTGATTGGTCACAGTCCCCACAGCATTATCATCACAGGCTAACGACAGCCTAGCATCAAGTCTTTGTTGTTTGTCTCTTTGCTTAACTGTTTTTGTGTCTAGCTTGAATTCTCAGTCTGTTCTTCCCGTGCCATGTCAGATATAGCCTGAAGACAGGGCTTAGATGTTTATATGTGGCTGAGTCTAAATGAATGAGTTTTAAATCTTTTCTGAATTTTACCGACAGTTTACACACCTATAACAACCAGATAAAAATAGTATTTACATTAGAAATGTTGATGAAGTTGACATCATATACAGGCCCAAGAAAAATGGTATAAACGTTTGGGAATTAATTGGTATTCTGCATTTATCTGTCATAAAATTTGATTTATTTCCATCCAAGCTTTTTGTTTAAGCTTATGCCGGATATTTACTGAATCAGCTAGATTCTTAAGATGTCTGATTTAAAGAACCCCATGGATGTCATTCCACAGCATCTCTGTATGGTTATGGTCAAGGTCCAGACTGAGTGGCTAGAAAGGGAAATTTGTCTTTGCTTTACACATTATGTACAGATACAGAGGAAGGTCCTTGGCTGGTCATTGGCCTTAATGACAATGCAACCACGAATAGTAAACAGCATTTAGAAAAACCAGCTGTAATGTCTTGTGTATCAACCAGGGTGTCAAGGAGCATTCATTTACAGCTTACTACCTTTAACCAATTTATTCATACCTTTTAAAGTTTTTTCAGGGGTTCTATAATTATGACAGAATTTCTATAAAACACTGGTATAGATTTTTGCTATATCAATGTTGTTCACACCGAACAGGCAAAATAGAAGACAGAAAGTGATGGTTACTGCTGAGTTATGTTTCTAAACTTGAAAGCACAAAAAAAAATGTTTACCTGCACTGTTAATGTACTTACACAAACAGATCAAAAGTTAAATGTGAATTAATTGCTGGGTCCTAGAGAAAGGTACATTTTAGATGTAATACAAATGGGCAAGTCAGGATTGTACAATAATAATTTGTGTG
>VVHJ01030223.1:6407-18266 GCA_015107715.1 Tylochromis polylepis
GCATTTTTTTCTAAAAAAAAAAAAAAAAAAAAAAAAAATCCAGGAACAAAATAGTTCAAACTGACCTTGCACAGGGCCACGCAAAACATGGGAGCTTGCCTGAAAACTATCAAGAGCACTCATGTGGCTCAGGAAACAAAACATCACAAATAACAGAGAAGTGCTTTGGAAGGTTATTGATCTAATAATATTTTGGGAAGTGCACTTGGTGGGCATCTTGAGGGAAAATCATTCTTCAGCTTAAAAAAATAAATAGATGAAAAGTATTTGCTACCATTTAAACACAGTGTTCAGTTGAAAATGCTAGTCAGCTCAATCAAATGCCATCAAAGTCCTAACCTGAACTCAGTTGTTTTTTAAAACATATCTTCATTTTGAAATATTTTACATGAGTAACATGTTTTTAAAAACACTGCGACAGAGACATGTTTTTCACTGTTTCCGAAAAGAAATTTCCATTTTGATTGATGACAGTTTTCCACTTCAGGGTGAAGTATTGTTCACCTTAAACGAGCTCAGGTGGTGTTTCTGGGTTCTGCATTTAATTTGTCCTTTGCATGATACAGTTTAAACTTGCATTTGTGGATGAGGCATATTTTGATGGTGGTGAGGGCTTTGAATCATGTTTAATCTACTGCACTGTGTGAGTGCATTCAGTTTTAATTTACATTTTGCATAGCAATCACAACTTTGGTAATGGTGTTGATCCACTTGATGATGTGTTAAATTAGGTTGGGTTGACCAGGCATCTGGATGTATTGTCTTTTTAATTGTTTGCCTAGTCACGTCCAGAATGACATAATCAATATCCTTAATATGATAATGCAGGTTGAGGTCAGATTTGAAGGGTTAGGGTTTCATCTGTCATCTTTTAACCTTTCATCTTTGTGGTGTCAGGTAAACAGACGCTGCCTAACTGTGCTGCAGTACATTTCTCATGAAGGATGGCAGAGCAGCTCTTCGTGGGTTTTTCTGACAGGAGCTCGAAATGCATTGCTCTGGCGCTGTCTCTGTGTCTCTTTGATTTTGTTGATCAACTTGACTGCAGTTCACAGTTATCATAGGAATGTAGTTAGTATGTCTGGAGATCTGAATGACCTACAGATCATGGTAAACACAAGGATTGTGTGCGTATAGCTGTGCACGTGTTCATGTGTATTCCTCTTACTTGGCTGAACATGAATAAATATTGAGAACTGCCAGACAAACAAGGCCATCAGATAAGAAAGTGAAAGGAAGATTTCCCATGGCTGTGCCGAGAAAGTGAAACTATAATTTGAGCTGGTTAATATGGCAATAAAAGACACTACAGATCCCCAATGGAGCTTTCAAGTGAGGTCAGAAATGACGCTCGATACTGTGATGGCAATTCTGTGCTTCTGTCAAAATTCAGGTTCCTCTTGAACATTTTTGCAGACCTGTTTCACACACAGGGTCACTTGGGATGATGGTAGAGTCATAGAGTTCATGTAGTAGAGTGGGTTGTCTACTAAGGAGGTGGATCAATCTCTCTGACAGCTGAAGTATTCTTGAGCAAGCTACTGAAACCTGAGTTGCCCCAGCACATTAATCGGAAGGTGTCTGAATGTTGTCTAAAGTCCTGTAGATTTACCAGACCATTTAGCATTTCAAAAGATGATATTTCTTGAATTAATGAATCAGGTTAACTTTCAAACTACGGGGAAGCCTTTCCTGAAGCTACCTCTGCATAACTAAAAGACTCATATGTGCATTCCTTTGGTGTTCTGGTGTTGGCAGTGAGTTCCTAGTTGATCATCATTTTTGATTCATCAGTATCTATCTAGCCTGCAGTACTGTCATCACATCAGATACTCCACATGCTCTCTCCTCCTTCTGCTGCTGCACTGGTCCAAGCTCAGCATAGCATAAGTCTAAGCTAATTTGTTATTTACACTAAAGTGATGTTTAATAGCTATTTAATTTACACATTTATATTTAACCACTTAACATAAACTGAAACCTTTAATTTTGCTCTGTTTTTAAGTTACTGCATGATTTTTTTCCCCTTTCAGTTAGTCTAGATTTATGGATATTTGTGCAAGACCTGCATTAAATTTGTGACAGCATAAACTGTCACAAATTATTGGCATAGGCAGGAAAATAAGGTGTTCTGCACTAAACACGAATGACTTATTGCCAATTGTTGGTAAATAACTAGCAATAAGTATAATAATATAATTCAATAAACTATATTGAATTAAATACATGGCCCTAACTTTAGCTGAATTAGGGAATTGGTTCGCTGACTCTACTTGTCTCTTTGTTATAGATGTTGCACCATGTAGGGTCATATAAGTAATATTTAGATAAACATTAGTACACGTACATGCCTTGTCCTTCCTTGTTGCACTGCTATCTAGATGTATAAAAGGGGAAAGGTAAAGATGTTCAGGCAGGTTGCAGTGAGAAACAAAAACTTTTTATGGGCCTTCTTCCCAAGCTGCAAACCCTTTTGCCAATTTGTTGAGTGGCGGTTCTAATGAAGCAGGGCCACAGCGTTTTCTAACTAATTAAAGGATTAAAAGGTTTATTATTCATCACATACATAGTCATACAAGTACAACATGCAGTGAAAATTGACATGTCCAAAGGAGGGGGAGGACAGGCTGCAGATGTAGCCGTGCCACAGGAAATCATTGGAAATACAGAGAAGCAGTGGTTCTTACTCCATGAAGGAGTGCATCTGTAGCTTATCAGACATCAACACCTTAGTATGGTCAATTAATATAGTTACATTATATGAACACCAGTGTTGATAATACCTCTTAATTGTTGAATTCATGCGTTTTCAGTCCAGTTGTCACAGGTGAATAAAATCAAACACCCAACCATGCAGTCTACCTTTGCAAACATTTGTAAAAAAAAAAAGGGCTGTCGTAGAGAACTGACTGTTTGTGAAATTTCTTCCCTTCTAGATATTCTACAATTAACTATAATTAGTATTATTGCAAACTGCAGTGTTGCAGCACTGAAAAACAGTGATGAGCATGCTGTGTAAGTCACCAACGCTCTGCTGACTCAGTAACTGCAGAGTTTTAGACTTCTAGCATTAACAGCACCACAAAAACTCTGTGCTGTGAGCTTTTTGACATTGTTCTGCAGGTGTAATGTGTAGGTGCCCCAGCACTTTTGTCCATATAGTGTATATGATATTTTTCCACCCATCCATCTTCTTCCACTTGTTTCCTTGTTTTCGCAATTAAAAAATAAAATGAAAACAAAGAGGGAGTCTCTAGTGTGTCTAAAATGAAAATTATTCATCCTCATGGGGTGAAGTAAATATTACAGCAGTCTGTTGATGATAGTTTTTTTTTTTTTTTTTTAGTAATTGTAGCCTGATGTCTACAGTGACAGTCAGAAAAACAGTTATTATAGGTACCTCGTGTGAATAAATATGAGTCTAAAGGGACTCTGTTTATTTTATTTAATTTAGATAGGAGGATTAATCAAACTTTTTAGAATTAATCAAAGCTTTATGAATTTATTTAATAATTTGCTTATGCTAATTATTCGTGACAGATTGACAGAAGGTTGTAAAAGCAATAAATGAAGTGCAACTTCTCATTCACCACAGACTTGAACACTACCTTATTTTTGTATAGATAAATTAAAGTCTGTCAGAAAATGCAGAAGTGAGATATGAGAAATGTTCATTCTTAAATTACAGCAGGGTCATGTGTACTCAGTACAGAATACCTTTGAGTAATTTTGACATTAAGAGATCACGTTGTAGTTACGGATGATGATCTATTAACCTGAACGTGATGACATTGCTTTAATGGTAGACAACAAGGTGGTGTTACAGAAAATACCAAAAATCCTGCTGAATCTACATGATTTACTTATACAGTCCTGTGTGAATTAAATACTTCAGTTTGACAAGAAGAAATTCGGTGTGGGGGGGAAAGAGAAGTTATGTTGTTTGACCAATCGTGTGGGAGCGGTGTACACAATAAAATTAAGTAAATTCAAATAATTTTTTTCAGTGTACTGGTACGCATTAGCAAAAGCTGTGGCATATTACTGACAGACCAAGTACATTAAAGTCAATTAGCATCTGTTAGGACATGCCAAGCTCCAATCAAGCATAGTGTCTGTCATGGCTAGTGCTGTGTGGCAGGCAAGATGAAGGACCCAAAATGCAGGACTCAGAAACAGAGAGTTATCTTAGGGCGCAACTTTATTGCTGGAAAAACTCTTCATAGCAATAAACGTTACAAAAACAAACCAAAACCTCAAATGCAGAACTAGAACCTAAACTGGGAGCAGGAACCTAGAAACTAAGAAATTCACGCTAGGAAATACTCAGGACACGAAGGGAGGAGACACAGCACAAAGAGGATAGGTTAACAACACGACAACAAGCAGGGGATGACAGAGGACTAAAATACACAGTGGAGTAATCAGGAAGCGGGAGACAGAAGGGAAACGCAGCTGGGACTAATTAGGCCGGACGAGACAAGGGAAGCAAAACTAGACACACTACCTAAGCACATGAGACTATCAATGTAAAAACAGGAAGTACGTACAAACACAGACTCTGAGACACGAACTTAACATCACGACATAACTGACATGGTAACAGAGGGAACAAGAGGGACAGGGTGGACTAGACAAGAGACGCAGGACCAGGACAGGCACAGAGAATACATGGGGACAGGGATTGAGCACAGAGCAGGACTATCAAAATAAAACAAGCAGCACACGGTCGGCAGAGAGACACAGACTAGACACCGAACAGAGGGAGCGCAGGAACCAAAACCTAAGAACTAGAAAATCTTAACAAGAGTTTAACCAAAATGTAAGATAATAATAAACAAAACAAAACCACTGAGTCACCAGACTCAGGACCATGACAGTGTCTCTATAGAGTACCAATTACGATATCTATTCTTCTTAATTAGGGCTATAATTAGTTAAGCAACTTTGTTCCACGGAAGTTATTTTTAATTCAGGTTTTTATTCATTAAACTCCAAATAAATAAAATAAACACCACTCGCCAGTAGCAGGTGTAATTACACTGCATTATAACATATTACTGTTCTAAAATTAGTAACTTAATTACATTTAACTGAGTAAACAATTATGTAATTACTTGAGTTAATTAATTCCTACAATTATCTGTATGATAGGCTGACAGAGGATATAAAATGTGCTTTCCCACTATGGTGATATGGACTTTACTTTTATTGTTATTACGTGATGGTCTGCACTTTGTCATCATATGCTTGTCCAAGAACGTGAAGTAAAGTGCAAACTCTAAAAGGTCAGAGGTCAAAATAAGAGACTTTCAAATAGAGATTTACCTCCTCTACGCTCCCTGTAAGAAGTAATTAAGAGAAAGTTTCCCAGACAATCAACAATTATTAAAAACAAGTAAACAAGACATATTTAAGCATTATTAATGCAGGTTCCCAAAGTCAAAATTTATTCTGCTCTGTGTTTTTAAATCAGGGCTTTAACAAAAAAACACTGACAGAAATCCATCGTTACTTCGGCCTTTACCCCTTAATTGTCTGCTAAGCAACAACAATGAAGAATCAAAGCCTTTGAAGATAAAGAGAAGCCATTAAGCTTATACTACTGCACCAATCATTATCAGCCAAATCCCAGAGACAAGGCTCATCGCAGGGGCAAAATAAAGAGTAGATAAGACGGAAGCTAATGATGATTTTTCTCCCAGCATCCAGAATGAAAGGCAACAAATGGGCAATAAAGATCACAAAGAGGTGTCACTGAAAGATTTGAGGGAGCTGACAGAGGCTAATCACCGGGGTTAAAAGCTATCAGAAAAGACACGACTGAAACAGCCTCATCACTTTTATGACTTGTTCAGATTGCCAGTATATGGATTATATTTTTCTCATGGTTGAAACTGTAGAGAAATGTTTGGTATACTGTAGTACATGCTAAAAAAATTAACACATTGATATTATTAAGACACAGGAAGAGGTGGTGCAAATGAAAAACAATGTTTCCTCCAACTGTTTTCCATACATCCACCTATTCGTCCATCCAAGGCAGTTCACAAAAGAGCAGACTTTCAAAGGAGTTGAAATCTCATGACATTACTATTATAACCTTGACTTAATTAACTAAATTGTTTCATAAAGCTGTCAGAGTCCACCACGACAGACGTATTTGTGCGATATACAACACAGTGCTCATTCATCAAACCCATTTAGAGTTTTTCCTGCCTATTGTCTTTATTTGTGTTAAATTCAATCTGCTGCCTCAAAGTGAATTTCATATAAAGCTTTGGGACTCCCTTAATGGGGCCAACATGCACAAGACATAATTACACTTTAACAAAGGCTCCATCGTCAAAGATTTACTGTACAATCAGGCAAGTCAAGCAACTGAGTTCAAACAATATGCCGATATACATACGCAGTATGTCATCTTAGCCACTGATGATCTGGAACATGCAGAATATTTTATTTTGATTTTTTTTTTTAATTGTGTCTTTAGTTACTGGATGACTTTAATTTTTTTTCTTTTTACCTTATTGGTGTTTTGTTATAGCAGTGGAGCATTGAGCCCTGCTGAGTCGAGCCTTGCACTACTAAAGCTTTGATCAGGATGTTCACAAGCGACAAGCTATGCACCTAACAAGGGAAGTGCTGTAACGCTTCCACAGCAGGTGGGGCTCAGTGCAGGGACTTTTAATGGCAGAAAGACTCTGCAGCTTAAGAAAAATAGCATTACCTCATAAGATTAACATCTGGCTGAGGATGTCTGTTTATTGTTGTACACAGGTTTAGACATGATTTAAAATCTCAGAAATGCTACTTTTATTATTTATTTTTTTAAAAAAAAAGAATAAATCTAAAGGCCACATCTTTAGCTACTTAATTTTAAACATAAACACTCTAAATGCAAAGTGGGATGAAATTTAGTGCTGCATGAACTAAAAGAGAGTTGATATTAAATAATTTCCACTGGAGAAAAACACCAGGGCTTTGAAATTTGCCAGTTGAGTCAGATTCAGTTGTTTACTACAACGACCTGAATATTGGTTCCTTTTTCTAACATACGTATTTGTTGAAATCGTGAGCCAGGTGCAGCACATTATTCCTGTTAACAATTATTTCTTCCAATTTAACCTTGACTTTACAGAATACGTAAAAACCAACGAACGTAAACAAATGAAAGCTTGAAATAAAAATTAACAACGCTGCCAGATAATTGATACCCGCACGCTGTAAAAAGGGGAACAGCCAAGAAGAATTAAGCTTTGACTGTTTTAGAGTTACATGTTTAGACAAAAGTTCTTGCAACCTGAATTTTCTCGTTTTCCTAATTACAATCTTCCCGTTAGGTTAACAATAAAATTCTTGATTTAACTGCATCTATTTCTACCTTCATAACACACAGAATTTCCTTTCGAGTAAACCGCAAAAAATACTGTACGCTTCTTGTTGGAAACTGGGGACCATCCACATGTCAGGCAAATGCACTACTTATGAGAGCACATAAAACTTTTCCTTGACAAATCAAGGATATTCATGTGACTATAGCAGATAGCAGAATAAAGTAATGAGGACACAGCTGAAAATAGGCTGAAACATTGTTTATTCTGTGAAACAACATGGTTATGAACAGTTAAAGTACCTACTGTCTGGCCTCAAGTACATCACACCTAAATGAAACAAATATGTGCTTAGCAGTATTGTTGAACAGATTCGTGACCACACTTTAACTCCCACATGCACATTTCCACTCATGCACTGTAAATTTGCACAAGAAGGACAATCACATACACAGACCAGCGCCGACTGAGTTTCAGAAAAATGAATAAACTGTTACATCTTTGGTGTTCAAGCTCCCTTAGCCTTTAAAATAATTTTGAATCTTTACTTTAAAGTAACAGTTGTCGGTTCACAAGGGATGCATGCGATATGTTGACTTGTAAGAACTGTGAAACTGAAATGTGTGCAACGTCAGTTACACTTGAATCTTCCCATAATGTGACACCCATGTGGAGCTGTTAATGAGTAGTTAAAGCAGGCTAGTCTGAAAGCTGTGAACGCTGTAATCTTTGCACACTGTTTACAAGTGAACTGGAAATACTTCTGAATAATGGAGGGGTTTTTTTTGACAGGCATGATCATGATTGCCTCATGAACAAAAAATAGATTGCTCCCCTGGTTTTCGTTATACCTTCCCTCTAACAAAATATTGAGATATAATAACAAGAAGCTTTCCAAGAGTGAAAACCTCCACCAATTCAACTCACTCTCTGGGCGAGAGTCACTTTTAAGGGAATAGTAATGTATTTTGGACATATTAATCTTGTTTTCTTTGTTCTTTTTAAACATATTTTAAGAGGTTAGTAGTGCAGTAAAAACCAGATAAGTGTGGCATGATGCTTTTGACTACAAAAACATTATCTAGGAGTACGTGAAAGGTAATAGGTATTGATTTGCAAATAACTGGGCAGGATTAACTTGAGCTTATTATATACAATATCATACAACAATATATTTCTAACTAACTAGGCGACTCGTTCCCTTTCTCTAGACAATACTTTCTTTAAAGACACATTCTGGGGTCAACCTGAAAGAAAGGCAGATGTGAAATGTAAAAGTGAGGTCAGAGGTCAAAGGTGCCGTGATATTTGGACGCAAACTATAATGTGATATTTTGAATCCCCATATAACCAGTATCATTTCATAAATGTTGTGAATACAACACAGGCAGTATTAATTTTAAGCGTAGTTTTAATGATAAAAGACATTTTATGAAAATTTGTATTATGTATTAACTGTAGTATTGTAGGGTCTTTACAGTATACAGCACTTTGAAGAGACTGTTGTGATTTGGTGTTATATAGATAAAATTAACTTTAAAAAAAATGAATTTAACCTTGAAGAAGAGGTCAGAGGCCCAGAGTAATGTCTATATGTTCAAACAATGGTAGAAGCATAGGTTTAAATAACTTTATATAGCATCATTATCACTTTGACCTTCAGATAAATCTATTGACCTTGTAGGAGAAGTCAGAGGTCAAAGGTGACATAAATATGACCCCACTCTATAAACCTAAAAAGTTGAAAACTTTAAGCTATTGTGTGTACAGACTAAATAATAACACATACAGTATGCACACAAACACTTCTAAAAAAAAAAAAACGTTCTTGGGTGAGGTAATAATAATTTTTAAAAAATGTCTTTGTTGTCATGCACATGTACAGCAAAATTAGATGCTATTCTGACAGTGCAAACATCTGGATAAAGGCTTAAGAATTTGTCCAAGTCTCGTAACGGCAACCATAAAATTTCTAAAGAGTAAAGTAAAAACACACATCACAACAAAATGAACAGTTTCACCAGCGTTTAGTGTGGCTATGTCTTGCGGATAAAAAAAACAAAACAAACCAAAACCCTTTTTAAAATCTGTTTGTCCTTGTTTTTATTGTCCTGAAACGTCGGCCCGAGGGCAGCTGTTCAAAAAGAAACACACTGTGGCCCAAAAATCAAGGTATTAACTTAACTGTGGCTTTGGGGAATTGTAACACTAATATCCATTGTTTGAACCATTCAGGTACATTTTCAGTGATTAAGTGAATCTCCAGTGTTGTACAAATAAATACCATGAATTTCTTTCTCAAAGGCAAAGAGAGCATGCATAGCCACAACTGCAGTGTGTGTGTGTGTGTGAGAAGTATGGTAGCCATGAACTTCACTTTTATATGGAAACTAACCAGCAGTGAAGAAGACCAGTTAAAACATGCATATCCACTCATGTTTTACTAACAATCAATATGGCTGGGTGCTTCTCAGACAAGTGTAAAGCACATGTGCATACACTCTGAAGGAGGCGCACATGCATGATGGTGTACTCTTCAGTGTTTCCTCAAGGGAAAACTAGTCTTCTGCAGCAGCAGCTCAGAAATCTTATTATACAGCTTTGAATAAAACAAATTAGGGCAACTACAGAGTGAAGTTTTTCAGAATTGACATGCTTTTGCTGGATGCCAATGGCAAATTTTTCATTCCGAGTCAGATAAAGTTGAAAACTTTGCTTAGATCAACACTTGCTAGCTCTCGCATTTCAAGTGGGCTAGTTAGCCATAGCCTTTGATCTTGAAGGATATAGTAGTCCTTGCAGAGTTTGTCTCTCATGTTTTTAAGGTTCTTCAAAAGTTAAAATTGCTGCTGTGGGTTTTTTTTTCTACTCTAGCTTGGCTTGTTAGCTAGTATCCTTTGAACCAGCTCTTCAGTGACAAGCTGCATCCTAACATTTCATGAACCAAGCCTTTGTTTTCTTTTTCACAGGGCAGTGAACACCATGCAGCAGAACATCTGTTACAGTGAGCTTGTGCATGTCTACACCATCAAGTTTGTTCCAGTACCTAAATCCCAGCTGCAGCCACTTCTCACAAACTTCCCACATCACATACGGCCTTTTAAAAGAGGACGACTCGACCGTTAGCTGGTATCACTCAACCTCAGACTTCAGCATCTCTCACTGATTAATTATAAACACATCGAGATTTATGTGGGTAAATGAATGCTTGAATTCGATAATTTTAGACAAACTGGTTATCTTTGACTGATGCTTTTAGAGGACAGTTTCTTGCTAACAAGCGCTCCGTGTCAATATTGTGTTCACCGCTTTTCTCTGCTGCCATCAAGAATCCAATACAATCAGTAACTGGAGCTCTAAATGTGGAAGTCACAAATAGGAATTTAATGTAATTTCCTGAAAGCTGAAGAAGTATGAAATCGTTTTGCGTTTTCTATTTATTTTGTGTAGGATGACACCACATGACAAGTGAGTACTATATGGAGCTAAAGTGTATTTTTTATGTAGTGGCTCAACAACAACTTCGACGTTACTGGGTAACAATCTCCAATTAATAAAACATCCAGTTCAAATGAATCCCTTGTCCCTCAGCAGTGATGTAAAGGCACAAAACTGTCACCTGCTGCTCTTAACACCAAATCTAATTGATTCTAAGTGATATTCTCAACAGCATTAAACCGACACTCTCACAGGGCTGTCACAGTAGACTGCATTCATTGAATAATAATGACTTGTGCTGTTGTTTTGGTGTTGTTAACCTTCATGACTTCAGAAGCAGTAGGTTATGTGAGGCTGGAAAAGCAGTCTCCTATTTCTCTTTCTGCCTCACTGCATGCTGTACCCCAAAAAGCACTAGCTCCCTACATAATTGATGAAGCACTTGGGAGGTGGGACCCTGCTCTCAAAGTTTCTGTTTTTGTTTTGTTTTTATGCGGATATTTCCACCTACTTGAAAGTCAATACATGGCTGATCAATGGCAGTTTGAGTGCATCCCGTTTCCAAATTTTGAAAAAAAAAAAAAAAAAGCAATTGCTTGAATATAGCTTTTAGAAGATTAACTTCAAACTCTGTACTGACAAGAGTAACAAGAGTGAGCCAAGATCCTTCAACACAAGAAACTTAATGTTAACATGGGCCAACAGTGATATAACACTTACACAAGGGGGCTGCTGACATTTCTCTGCTGTTGCAAAGGTACAAAGCAGCTTTAGAGTGAAATCTCCACAAATTCAATTTTCTCCTTGAAGTTCAAACCAATGCATTAGGCTGTAATTTGACTCTGCATGTGTCTTGATATCTGGAAGCATTGATAGAGTGTGCATTTGCAAATGCATTATGATATCTGCATAAAATACATTCTTTGAACAGCAGTAGGTTTTGGGCCTGTCTTTGACAGTCGAGTGCAAACGACTAGATGAAAGTGAACGGAGGAAGAAATTGCTGCCAACAGGCATCAAAACATTTTAACTAACTGACTCTTTAAAAAAAAAAAAAAAAAAGGAAAAAAAGGAAAAAACCCCCCAA
>VVHJ01030230.1:21595-31916 GCA_015107715.1 Tylochromis polylepis
GGTGATTTACAACACGGGAAGTACCTATAATGTGATATTTCCCTTACTTACACAGTAAGTTAGAGAAAAGAAAAGCTTGTTTATGAGACAGAACTTCTTCTATTAAAATGCTTTTTGTTTTCTATAAAGAAGCATAAATGGATAAAGGACCAGTCCCTTTTAAAATGTAGGTAAACCAACACGATTTACATTCGGTTTCATGTCCAAAGTCACAGCCTGCAGTATGTTGGAAACACCTTTAACCTTTTTTTTTTTCTTAAACTGTGTGAGAACTGTATGAAGCCAAATATGACATTTAGTGGCCATCGTGTAGCACATTAACTAACCACAATAAAAACTCCAAGCATTTGGACAACAATACACATGGGGATATAAAGACATACCAGTAAAGAGATAAAAGAAATCTAATCTAATCCAGAGGGAATGAGGGGAAAGCCCACAACCTAACTGACTTACTGACTGACTGGAAGTGAACTCGGTGAGCCATGGTAATGGGATTATTGCACTATATTTCAAGCTGTCCTGTACTGACAGCTAGAATAGTTGTATGACTTTGTTTAGAGGTCTTTGGCCCTGCGAGTCCCTCGAGCTGAAACCATGATGAATGATTTTTCTGTCCACCACCTATTTTGGATTGTATCCCACGCTTAGTCTAAAAACCAGTGCTCTGGGGTGTGCCTGTACCCATATGTCACATAAATTAATCTGTTTATCTATAGCCACTCCATTAGAACATTAAGATCTGATTAATGTGCATTATTTATAGAATTCTGTACTTGTATCTGGGTTTGGTTTAAAAGGATAATGCTGTTACAAAATGTTTTTTTGGTTGAAGATGATGAATGGTTAACAATATCCAGTTAAACTTTGAAATGACAAATTTGTTATGAAAGATGTCTTGTTGTCCTCTCCTTTTTGTGTTTATGCCTTGAAATCCGTTCCAGTCATCTGGGGTTGAAGCACAGATGCACATTAAATGTATTTTACTAACCAGGATCAATGTTAAATTCCACAGTTTTCACATTAGTCATTACCTGGTTAATGTAAAAAGTTTAAACGATTACAACTCACATTACAGTTGCAAAGTCTCTATTTATAACATTACTGCAGGTTTGTGGAAATGAAAATGAAAAACAGATTGAAACTGTGCTGATTTTGGAGTCATGAAAGTTGAGTTCCTTGTTAAAGCTAAGGAACAGTAAGTAACATTTAAAAAGAGAGTTATATATATTTTAGATATTTGTAACTTTAAATATTTTAATTTTTGTCACAGAAAACATAGAAGAATGACAATGACAGTCAAATAACAAAACACCTTACTTTATACTATTTTTGTAATATTTTGTTAACCCAATATTTTTATTGCAACATGTACAAATCTAGAACTTTAAGTTCTATCTATAACAGAAATATTTCATAAATCTGTCAAAAATGTGTTATTTATTAGCTAAATAACAAACTGAATTCATGTTTTTAAACATAAATTTGCTTTACTAGTTTTCTATTTTTGTTTGTAAAACAGTAAATCATGAAAATTCATAAATAACATATTTTTGAATAAAAAATATAATTTAAATTAAAGACAGAAGTCATCTGTCTGTTGTGCTAAGAAAATTTTCATTATAAGGACTGTTCTTCTATTAACATTACATTTGCTGTTGCATAGCTTGGCTTAGATATCCTGCCACTTATATGAAATAGACAGGTATAACATAACACAACAATACAATTTTCCCCCCCTACATTCATTTATTCAGCTGCTGATGACATTTCAATTTTCGTTTTTGTATCTGTTATTTTATTAATATATTTTATTATAAATCTTTTCTTATTTTCTTATCATTTGGAATGAGACTGTATTGTTACACAGGGAAATTCTACAAGGAGGAACTAGAAAGTCACTGTCATTTAACAACATGGTAAACTGTTGTCACATAAAAAAATGAGTGTGCAGAGTGACAACAATAGTTCTTTCACTCAGCAAACCACCCCACTACCCATCTCTGGATCTCCCCTGCGACAGCCTCCGCTGCTTGTCATAATTTTTTTTTACTGTGTTTCAATAAAGTGCGGGGCTGTCCCACGGGTTCCACCTTCATCAGAACAGCCCACTGCGTGTATTCATAATCACTCTTTTAATAAGAGGATCCTAGAAAACCATTCCTCACATCTCAACTGTGTGTGTCTATTTGCAGAGGTGTGTGCACTGAAGTGTAGGCGAAACAAAAGTGAGAAGTTACTTTGAATTTAAAAAAAAAAGTTTCTTTTGATTATGAGGGGTTTACCTTTGTTTCCTGTAAACTTTTCAGGGTTTACCCGGGTGCAGTTCCATTACTAAACCAAGCAGTGGGCCACAATGATAAATACTGCAAGCTCATGGTTGCAACTTTGAAGAAAGGAAAGAACTGAAGAAGCGAAACACATGTCCAATAGCAATCAAAACAAATTCTCTTATCGTGACAACAGACTTCAGTACAACCGAGCTGAGAGAGGCAAAGCTGGAAGAGTCGTATCTATTATGGTTGTCAGATAAGATTGGTGGTTATTGCTATAAAAGTCTGCTGAGGTTGTTTTCTTGTGAAAATTTATTGGTTTGTTTTGGTCTGCTCTGACATGTTGTCACGTGTTCCTAAGGTTTATAATTCTTTTTTAGGTCATAAAATAGCTACAAAACACACTTCTATTTAAAAATATTAGACAGTTTTATTAAGATTTTTATCTCTCTGTCCCTTACCCTTTTATCTTATTGGTGCGTTACTTTTTCACTGTGACCTTTGTCAGATTGCAGAAATTCCAGGGACAGAGAAAGGTGGAAGCCAAAGGGTAGTGAGAAGTTAACAACAAAATGACACACGGTATCAAAATGAACATTTTAAGGAAAGTCTGGATCATTCAACACAGATTAAAGTCTATATGGCTAAATCTGCAAACAGTGAAATAAAAAATTTATTTTCAGTTTGAAGACAAATAATTTCTTCAGCGCTTGATTCCAGCTCTGAATCCCCAGCTGATGACTACAATGCCGAGTCTGATTCTGGGTCAGCTGACACTCCTCCTGTTCCTAAAGGGGCTTTCATGGTTGTGTGCTGGGCCTGTGCACAGTTGTAGGAGTTTACTCTCACCAGGGGGGCCGTGTAAGAAAAAACCTGTCTGCAGGCTACTGTTGTTCATGTTTGTGCTGTTGCTGTTGTTAGCTTAGCTCCTGCCATGGAGAAGGCCAAAGTCATAAAAGATAAAGATTTTTTTAATATATATATATATATATATATATATAGTGAATTTAAACAGAGAATTAAAAAAAGAAAAAGAAAAGAAGAAAACTGAGTACTGAAGCCCCTCTCTCTCTGTCTTTTTGTTTGATTTTTTATCATCCTTTTGGATCTCCATTGACATTCCTGTTGGATCCAGAGTCAGCCTTCTCCATCCTGCTCTGATTCAGCTTTATTCACCTTCTGCTCAACTCCCTTTACTGCTGTGCTCCTACCTGATTCCTAGAAGTTCCTTTTATATCCAACCTTTCCTGCTGGCCTCATGTCTACACTACAGACTCCTAACCTTCTGAGCATCTTCGCCTCCTCACCTATATGCCACCAGGTTACCCTTCCGAGGCCAGTGGGTCACCTGGCTGTCAACCTGGTTTCCTGCTCTTCAGCTGCTGGCCAGGAAGTCATGACTCTACAGTCACAGGATTTCAACTTGAAGTCGTCAGTTTACATGCTCTCCAACTCCTGGGCCATCCACCCAGGATCTCCAAATTATCTGCTCATTTTTATCTGATTCCTTTTAAAAACATTGTTTTCAGTATTTGATGTCCTGCATTTTGGCCCCGTTTATTTGGCAGTCAGTAAAACCTTTTTTTAGCTGCTCTGGCCATTAAAGAGGAAGGATTCTTAATACTGGGACTTAAGAGACTCTTTTTTGCACGAAGCACTCATTAATTAATTGTGGTGGATTTATTCATCTTGTGTTTTGTTATTATGTCTTATTATTTTGTTCCACTTCCCCTTTCCCCCATTTATTCAATATATTTTTGGTTTTCCTCAACAAATTTTCTGTCTCATCATTCACACCATCTGGGCTCCATAAAGAACCTTTTCTTTCTGCGTGTCAGTCAGCTACATTCACTCACTGCAATAAAACTATCCCTTAAATAACTTTGCGTTACAATAACAACACACCCACTCCCTTGAAAGGGATTACTGCATGCAGATTAATGGAAATAGATGTCTAGCAAATGAAAAACAGAAGATTAGGGTTCAAAGTTCAAAACCTGCTTACATCTTCACCTCTGCACCTGTATATTTACCTGTACATTGATTTTATGGTCATTGGTGCTGAAAGTTTGTGAATGTGCAATTTAAATCTGCTTACCAGTAATAGCAGTGCACACAGTGGATTACATAATTACAATTACATATATCACTGAACGACAGTGCCATGGTAACTGCTTTTGTGGAAGAAACGCACAATGGACCAACAAAATGATTACCACCTACTTGCATTTTTCATACTCAAATAAATCACGTCAATTATTGGTCTTTATAGTTCACGAGCAAGTGTATTTACAACCATACAGACACAGTATAAATTCCTTTGTAAGTGTTACAGATTAACCCAGTCACCCAAAGCCTGATTAGAAGCTTGGACATAGTTCATGTTAGGGAGTCTGTATCAGTCTGTATCAAGCTCTAAAATGTTCTTTTGTGCATTTTCCTGTAAGCAATCAACACTCCACTCTGAAATGCTGCAGAAATTCTAGGCTTCTATTTGCAGGGCCAAAACTCAGTCATGCATAAAAGGCATGCATGAATATTGTTATCTGTCTTAATTATTAATTAGTGACTCTCAACTCTGTGTTGGTTTCTTGGTCTGTGCACAGTAGAAGCTGTTATTACAGTTTTAGGAATAAGGCATGTCAGTCTCATGCAATTAGGTCTACATTTTTCTGATCGTTGTCTAATTTACAAATATAGACAATCGCAATCGCAATTGCTCAAAACGAATTAATCTGATGTTTAATGAAAATTCTTCTTACCAGGTTTGCAATTTATCAATTAGTCAAATCTCCTTTAGCAGCAATAACTTTCTGGCAGATGCAGATCAGATATGTACGGTGAAACAGAGCAAGCTGCGTCAACACAGGAAGCAAGTCGCTCGACACGCATCACGTTGAGATCGATACCTGGCTGCTAGCGGACATTCCTTACCACTCTGTCATAAATCAGTCACTGCTTTCTTTGGTAACACCTTCAACTGTGTGCCCGGAGTTGAGAAAGGTTCATCTCAAGAATCGGCCACTTCACGTGGCCAGCGGATTTTTTTTTTTTCAACTGTAGATGCTCAATATCACCCACTGACACTGACTTTCCATGACCTCTGGTCAAATCTCTGCAAATCACTTCCTGTGTGGACACAGATTACATCTTATACTTATTCTTTACTGTTATGATCTGGGTATAACTGTCTCTCTGGAGGTTATTCATACCATTGCTACTGCAATAATGACTGGACATCTCCAGAAGGTGGATAATCTACGAAGCATTTTTGTAGCATTTATACTTTAATGTTTAGAGCCAGGTTTGTGGATGGCCTTGAGCAGAGATGTTCCTCAAAGTTTCCGGTATGTTGTTTTTTTTAGTAGGAAACCCAGTTTCATCTAGTCAGGTCAGCCTTGGCAAAATGTAATGTGGCAAACATCAGGGCAAAATTAGGGCCAACATTAGGGTCAACATCTTAATTAATGGAGGAGAGACTTTTGATTTTGTGGATCAAAAGTGACCTATGCTTGCTTCCTCCTGGCCAGTGTTAGATTACATCAACAAGCAGCAAAATGCTTTCTTGAGTGGATAACATTAAACCTCACAGGGCTAATTTTATTACTAATTTTAATACACTACCTAACATGAGCTAACAAGTTGAGTGGTTAAAGGCCAACTAGTAGTTACTAAGGCCTTGGTCACACAGGCCTAGAGAACAGTGTATTCTCTGACTGGCCAGTGAGCAGTTGGTGGCATTCACTCATGTGAAATTGGTTATACAAATTGGTTATATAGTGCTGCACTGAAAACATTGTTGTGAATGATTTGATTTCTAGCAGGCTGGTCAGCTGTAGTTTGCATTGGACTTGGACTTGGTCTGCAAAAACTCTCAAATTACTCAACAAGTGGATAATGCAAAAAATTCTGTGCAAACTGGAAAGAGAATTCTCGCTTTTAAAGAATGAACTTTTGAACTTTTTTAAACTTTTGAAATGTCTTGGTTGCAGCGTTAAGGCAAGTTGCAGTTTTTACATTAAAGGTGAATGTTTTCTATTTCTGGTTTGTGTCATGTTTTTTCACTAGTGCTCAGACAGTAAATGGCCAGCATTTGCAGACAAGTCAGCATCTCTCATATAAACTATGGGTGACAGCAATAATTTGCTAGTGACCAAAGCAATCACAGGGAGGTTTTTGGTGCAGCACCCTCTTTGATACTGATTTCACCTGACAGCAGCCAGCAACCACTCACCAGCTATTCAGGGAATGCACATTTTTCCCTAGCAACTGAAGGTGCCGGAGGGTCCCTGACTTGCCTCTAGGCCTGGGACTGAAGCCTCAGCCACTACATCCATAGTATAACTGTGGTGGTTGTTGCTCATCGATTCACCATGATACACAATACATATAATACTGCAACCTAACAGTGCAGGATAGTCTTGTGTATGCCACTGCTTTGGCCAGTGCATGGAAAGCTCGCTTGCACCTACCTGCACAGAGCAAGGATGTGCCTTAATTGCCACTGGTGTCATATGGGATTTCTGAACCATATACAGAGATGCTAGTTATCGCTCTAAATGGTGTCAACACAGCCTAATCTGTCTCGTGTTTCACACTTCTTTACTCATTCTGTATGACAACACACGAGCTGTCTGCATTTGCACTAGCTCTTTTGCTCTGTGTGTGCACCTGATGACAAGTTTGCAGACACTTGCACAGACATACAAAAAAAAGAAAGCAAAATGCAAAAAATGCTCACATTATTGCACGTGTTCGCATGTTTTCACTTTCCCATGCAAATACTGTTTGTTTTTTTAATCATTAAACAGTTTCATATGTCACGTGTGATTATCTGTGTATTATATCTTACTTATTATCAGTGGACTATGGATTCCTTGTATTAAGAAAAACACAAACGACATGTGCACACATCGTCAGCAGGCTGAGGAATGCTGTTGTTACTTCTACCTTAAAGTAAATTTAAAAGCAATTCTTTATGGTTCCAGGTTCCAGGCCTCTACAGAAGAGCTTAATTTTCTGACCACATCTGCAACTGATCATGTGCTGGGCCCACTCACAATTGTTATACGGACAACTGATTATAAGAATCTTTCCACATTTCTTTACTTTAAAGGGAAATGTGTGGATGAGGTTTACCAGTTATTTCATTCAACACTTAACTGATTAGTGTGCTCAATATTGTCAGGTTAACCTCTGCATCAATCGCTACTACAAGTTGCATGTAAATGTTGCTCACTGTGTTTGAGCTTAAAGGAAAACACAAGAAACTGACTCACATTATAATAATGCCCTTCAGAAGGAAGCTAGTGAAATAAGTGTAAATTTGATAATAAATATAATGATAATAACAACAACATACTGAACTTTTTTTGCCAAAAATCTTTGAAGGTCACTCTTTAAAACTGGTAACACCTTGTAACGTTTCAGTTACATAGCAACTATTTTCCAGTGAACCTCTCACTGCGCAGCCCCCGGCCCCGTGTCATAGTGAAAATATCTGCGCTGTCTGACTCTTGTGCAATTAAGGGCAAGTGTGACACTACTACCACCTTCCACCCACTAACACACAAACAAACTAACACACAGGCATGTGCCCACACACAGACAAAAATGAGGCACTAGCACATTACAGGATGTGTTGCCATGGTAATGCGACAACCCATAATCACATTGTGAGTGTGTGTGTCGATGAGTCACCCAGACTTAATCCATATTCATATCAAGAGTGTTTATTTCTGTCACATTTGCCACCACGTGTTTACTGTAGCTTTATGTGTGTTAACGTAAATATTTCACTTTTTTTAAATCTGTAAACTTTGTTGATCGGTTTGTGACATGAACAAGGTCAATATTGGATTCTTTTCTATTTCTGTGTGTGTGTGTATGTGTGTTTAAAAGAGGGAGACGATTGGATTGCTACTTTGTTCAGTGTCTCTAATGATTTTTCCAGTGACCACCTGCTTCTCTCTTCCCAGCTTCCTTTTTGTTATTGCTCTCTTTCTCTCTGATGCATTTTCCAGAAACTAGGTCTCTGTTTTTTCCATCTTCCTCTGTGTTGTATTGTAAATGCACTGCTAAAAACAGCATCTTTTTTAACACTACAAAAAAAATCTCCTTAAATCTAAGATAAATGTGAAATTGTACATGTCAGTAGGGCAATATTACAATTTCAGATTATGTTACATTTCTGTAACATAACTTGATCTGAATTCAGTGCTGTTTAACACTAGAGCACAAGTATAAACAATGGTGAAGGTGTAATACAACTTATTCCACCACCGCTTTATTGTCATGTACCGCCCCCCCCCCTCAAAACTAGCTCAGTAAACCTAGAAAGACAGAGCCACTCTACCAAAATGTATTTTCATTCAGTTTATTTTCTAAACAACATTGTACATCTGTCAAGGAGTCAAGGATTTTTATTGTCATTCCAACATTAATTTTTACAGGAAGTGAAAAAGATATTTCCCACTCGGGTCCTGGTTAAAAGCCAAGAAAAATGAGATCACACAAGAGCAATATACACAGAAACAAGGAATTTAAATCATATTTAGGGTGTCATTTAGTATAAATTGGAAAACACGTAGTATAAACAGAGCATTATCAAAAAAAATGTACAAAGACACAAATGGCTTCTCACGTCCATTAACTTGAGCTGGGAGCAGCAGAGACCACCACCAGAGTTACGTTTGATTTAACCCACGTGAAACATTCTAAGTCTCAATAGCAACTTCAACTAATGGAGAAGAAGCCACCAATGTTGCAGAGGGTCTAATGTGAAAAAGGGTGTTACCTGCACTAACATGTTCCCATATTAGTGTGAAGACATGTTAACTACAAGCTAGCTTGCTATTCCTCATCTGCTTTCTTATGTGTGCTCTGTTTAATACATCCAATTAATCTGTGCATTGAGATTTAGAGTGTTTAATTATTTAAAAGAATAAGTAGCAATACTGTTTTTCTTGAGATCAGCCCACCCCCTGCAGCTTTCACGGGGCACCATGCCCCTTACTGTTTTATTACTGAGGGAGGGAGGGAGGTGTGTGGGTCTGTTTTGCTGAGGTTTGTGTTATCTGTGTGTTTGTAATTAACACTTGCTGGATGAATTATATATCTGGCCTCAAGCAGAGTTAATGATCTAAGGCAGGCTGGTGTGAACTCTTTGCAGTTCGTCTCTCAGGCAGCTCAAAACATGTGTCACTGGGTGTCTTCTTCAGAAATTGCACGTTACAGTTGTGGGTTTTTTTTAAAACTCAGATTTAGGTCAAGTTACATTTGCAAAACTGAATTCCTGAGTACGTTTTTAAGCACAGATTAGTCTCTGTCATTCTATGACATGATGAATGTTTTTCCTGAGTGGCTGACATGTACATGTATAAGCATAAAGAATTATAGTACATAGATGTGCTATTGTAATACTTGCAGATAATGGCCTTACTTGGAAAAGACATCAGAATTTAAGCATGTGTTGCTACAGGAACCTGCATTTGTCATTGAGCAATGGGGCCTTTGAAGATGTGCAGGTTACCGTACCACAATGCAGTAATGGACACAAATGTCATCACCATGTGGATACTTGCTTTTGAAATGTCACACACCGTCCCACAACCAATGGCGTCCTGCTTAACAGTTGCTGCTTCATATATATATATATATATACTCAACAAAAATATAAACGCAACACCTTTGTTTCTGCTCCCATTTTCCATGAGATGGACTTAAAGATCTAAAATTCATTCCAGATACACAATATTACCATTTCTCTCAAACATTGTTCACAAATCAGTCTAAATGTGTGATAGTGAGCACTTCTGCTTTGCTAAGATAATCCATCCCACCTCACAGGTGTGCCACATCAAGATGCTGATCTGACATCATGAGTAGTGCACAGGTGTACCTTATACTGCCCACAATAAAAGGCCACCCTGGAATGTGCAGTTTTTTGCTTTATTGGGGGTCTGGGGACTCAGAACCGGTCAGTATCTGGTGTGACCACCATTTGCCTCATGCAGTGCAACACATCTTCTTCACATAGAGTTTATCAG
>VVHJ01030231.1:16892-34670 GCA_015107715.1 Tylochromis polylepis
GAAAAATCAATACTTTGAATGTAATGTGTGGCCAATGGAATAAGAGAATGATTTATGTAGGGATGGCTACTCCCTGAATCAGATGGGACTTGTGTGGCCGGATGAATGAAGGAAAGGAGGGGTGCTGGCACAGCGACCCAGAGAAAGAACTATAAAAGGTTAAAAAAACAAAAGTGCGTTTTGCTCCTCTTGATCGTGGCACCACTCCTCTTTTTTTGCTATCCCTCTTCCCTCTTTTCACCTCTCCAACATATATTGCTCTCTGACTGTCCCGCCTAATCCTAGCACCATAGTATTATGAGACTAAAAACCAACAGGATACACACACGCACACACACACACACACGCCATACACACCAGGAGTTTAGCAGGTTGTAGACCACCAGCCAGAAACAGCATATGTCCCTCTCCCCTCCAGATTAACGAGAGCATGCATGTTAATATTACGATACAGTGAGAAAGGAGGGGATAGGGGCAAGGAGTAGAGAGGGGTGGGAGATGAAAGGTAGTGGGAGAGTGTAGGAGCCTGGCATACAGACTGAGATTCAGAGGGAAACACGAGGTGAGAAGCGCGAGAACAAGTGTGCGAGGGAAGGAGGGAGAGAGCAAGTCTTGGAAAGAGACAGAAAGATGGAAGTGTGGAGGCGGGAAAGAGTGAGAGATGCGAGGACATAACAACCATAGAGAAATGTGTGTGTATGTGTTTGCTTTATTGCGGTGGCCCCACCTACCCCTCCATCCTGTTAAGGAGGCACAGTCCGAAGGAGGAGGGGTAGGATGGTAGGATCCCCTCCCTCAGCCACCAGCACACACATACTCTCTCTCTGGCTCATGCACACACTCTGCTCCGTGAGGGAGCAGTCGCTGAAGAGCTCTGGATAGACATGCGAGGTTCTGCAGGTGTCCCACCCTTCTCTCCTGACATGGATGCTATAGGAGGTACTATTTGATTATTTTTCTTTTTCTTTTCTGCCTTTTGAGCAAATTCTTTTAAAATTTTCTTTGGGTTTCCTCTTTCTCCCTCTCCATTTGAAGATTTCCCCCTCTTCATGTTTCAGAGTAATCCGTGAGCCTCTGCTGCTTATGTGTTTGTGTGAGATTGCATGTGCGTTTGTGTGAGGCTGAATGTGTGCTTGTAGGGTTGTTTACAAGCGCCACTGTAGCCGCAGGTCTGTCAACTTTAACAGAGTGAATTCTCTCCATGTGTTTGAGCTCGATTTTATTTTATTATCCCGTAATACGTTCTTCAAAACAAATTTTATAGGGGTCATGGCTTTGGCTGCTTGTTGCATTATTTATTCTTGCATTTTATTATTTTTACTGGCACTCAACTCTTAAGGGTGGAGGTAGACAAAGCGCATTATGTATGCCCTGTGTACACCCTCTATATGCGTATTCATTATGTTTAAGTACAGGCTTTCATTCAGATCAAGTCTAGTGGAAATACATGTCTTTCGAGCAATAGGAATTTTTTTCATTTTTTCTTAATTTTTTTCTTTTTTGTTTTTCCTTATTTTTTGGTTGCAATAGTGATTGTAGAGACTGCCAAAGAGTTGGAGATGAACATGGTGAATTTTGGGGATTTTCTTTAGTTAGCTAATGGTTTTGACATTGCACAGTATTCATTGTGAAGTATCCTAATTAAGAACAACAGTTTCAGATAGGCGATGTTGCATATTGGTTTGATTCATCATAAAAAGTTTATTTAAGTGTAGTATAAAGACATATTGGTTAAAATCCCAATAAATATTTAACCAATAAGTCAATTGTTTCACTCTACAAAAGCTCATTTATATGCTTTTTCTTAGAGAGAAATAACAGTAATGGGTATTAAACAGCTAACAATCCTCATGTAGAGGGTGTGTATGAGAGGGAGAGCACATGTCTTGCATGTAGCGTGGTTTACTGGCAAACACCCAATACACCCCTCCTCGGTTCATGCTGGAGATCGAGCTACATTTAATTATTACATTCATATTATACACTAATCAAAATGTTCATCTTGGACAATTTAACTGTTTTTAACAGAATCTTAAATCCTAAATTTACACATAATCAAATACTGAGTTTTCTATCAAATTAGATATGATAAAAGTACTCATGTTCTTTCGCTGAGGTTTATTTAAGTTGAGAATTAATGAACTGAACACATTTCGCTCACTTTTGCTGCTTTTCTGCACACAGTTTTGGCCGCACCTTCAGAGAATGACCATACAGTTTTTTTTTGTTTTTTTGTTTAACAGGGCAGCCATACTGACATGTACTTTAAATGGCTTCCAAAATTTGTCCAGGTGAGGTCATTATATCTCTGTTTGCATGTCAAATTGGTGACCATTTGTTCAAACAGACTTGACAAATAACCTCCATATACGTCATGCAAATGTGTTCCTTCCACATATCTCCCCCTCATCCCTTTCTTCTGCTCATCTTTAGGTTAAAGCAGCATTTGCTTCCCCCCTTCTTTTAAGGCTTGTATTGACCTGTTAATAGTATTATCCACAGAGCGTGTGGCAGGGCTAGGGTCACATCCCTGTAGGGTTTGGATGGTCAGCCCTCTGGCCACAGTTTGGAGACCGAGTGGCCAATAGGACCCGAGCTGTGGTCATCGTTCAATCTAGCTCTTTTCAAAGAAGAGGTCACATGAGTCAAAGGGTAATAAGTTTAACCCCTCAAGGGGTAAGAAGTCAAAGGTCACAAACAAGGCTATAGGGAGAAGGTTTGCATCATCAATCAGCGGCACTCCTGGTTATATCTGTGCATATCGATGACATGCTCGTTGCTGCCAATCTCATCTGCATGGCTTGCTAAGCGCAAAGGGCAGCCGTTATGATCGTATTAACGTGAATGAAAAAAACACCACTATTGTGAAGAAGTTGAGTAGTGTCCGTTTTTTAGTTCTGTTCTAGTTTACACAATATTGTCCTCATTAAGCTCCGAGGTCATTTTTTATTTATTTATTTTTTAGCAGAATATCGTGATTGTTTAGAATTGCCCTTTACCTTTAGAAATAATAGCACTGCTTGATTAGTTTACCCCAAACATGCCCGTAAAGAAGAAAATATATTGTCTTTTCAGGGATCAGGTGTTGTGATATGTTGTTGTTAATATCTTTAATGTTTAGTTGCGCCTAAAGTCACAATATTGCAATAGATTATGTTTTTCTTAATATTTGCAAATTTAAACCACTAATGCACCAATTTAACCAAAATGTGACTGGTTATGGCCATGTGAATATTTTCATCTGTTTTTCTTGTTGGGGAAGGAAAGTAATGGTTGGACGCTTTCATGTGAATGATCATAGATTTATTTGTAGGGGTGTGGCCTTTTCTGTGCATTTCCACAGTTTCCCTGTCAGTCTGCATAATGCGCAGTGTGAACAGCCTCACTTGTCAAGTCTTCAGTGTTCAAAGAGGATGTTGTGTGTTAAAATAATGTCCTTATGTGTTACTGTGGCAGTTTCTTAAATTCTGCTGTAGATGAGCAAGTATATCCCTCCTTGTATATCTGAAATGGTGCTGTGCTGATGTTTCAGCATCTCCCAGAGGTCTCTTCTCCCTGGCTGATGTTAGCGATGTGTCAGCATTAAGCTAGGCCTGCCTGCTAGGCTGCTGGGGCCGTGGTGGCGACCAGCCCAGCCTGGCCAAAAGCCAGACCAGACATGTCTTGGCACCAGACAACAGAGACGTGACAGGATCAAGGATTGGCAGAAATATGCGCTTACAGTATGCAGTGTTGTTGACCCGTAGATCAACAAAATATGACAGTATATATTCTGGACACATTTCATAAGAGTTTCATAAGATTAAAGATATTCTTCTCCATGTTTTTTTTCTTTCAGTGGTGTACCACGATGAGTCAGGCCACAGTGGATGACAGACAACATGCGACAAAGATCCCAAGTCGGACACCAACCTAAGACATGGTAGGTATGTAGTAGGCCCCTCTTCTAAATTAGCCACTATAGCAGGCCTGATGCATATGACTGGGCTGAGATACATATGTGCCCATCTGAGCACACTATTGTAAGTGTGCATGGCATTAGGTGTTTGAATAAGAGAGATGTACATGTTGCTCAGTCAGCTATTGCACAGACAGAGACCATCAATCACAAATGCACAGTGAGCTGCATTGCTTTTTTTTGCTGGTCCCTCAAGTTCTCTCTCTCTGGGTTGGAATTACACAGCACTTTACCTGCAACACGGCATTTTTCTGGACATTGTCTGAACCCTGCACCATAACTCATGCAACACATTTGTGCAGTGCCATGTCTTATTAAACCAGTGGCTCTAAAAACTGTGGGGCACAAAGCCACTTCAGGTGGGATGCAGACAACCCGAAGAAAATATGAAGTGAAACTAAGTTGAATAATTTATGGGGAAACAAACAAGAGTTTTCTGATGCTGCTGTGTGACCTTTATTTAGGTAAAATTCATCTTGAATCCTTTTTTTTATTGTATTGATTTAAAAAATGATGTAGAGCTCAGTTTTGGGCTTTTTTTGCTTCTGAAATGGTACTTGCCAGAAAACGTTTGAAGTCCACTGTATTATACTAAACAATTATATGGTATAACTTTTAAAGCAGCCTAAGTTGGTACACAGTTTCTTGTTTATAACGTGAATATGTATTGAATATGAAAGTGAAGACTACAGTTTAGAGTGGCGTCCAAAGGGTCTTTCAGTAGCTCTGAAAAGAAAGTAAAAGATGGAGGAGACTGCCTCTTGTGTCTGCTTTATAACATCACCTCCTTGTAGGTACTGTAAGCTTTCTGAATACAGCTTCTGGGGTGTTAACTATTGCTGTAGGCCTTTATTGGCCTCCATACAGTGCTGCCTTTTGCCTGCTTGAATATGGCATCAGCCTAAAAAGTGACTCCAATATGATCTACCAATTATTTTTGCTCTTAGGTTTGACCGATATTATCAATATTAACATTCTTCTTTACAGCGAAACTAAAGGTGCCATCAAATGAACTGTCACTTGATGGTTTGCGC
Source organism: Tylochromis polylepis (assembly GCA_015107715.1). Taxonomy (NCBI): domain Eukaryota; kingdom Metazoa; phylum Chordata; class Actinopteri; order Cichliformes; family Cichlidae; genus Tylochromis; species Tylochromis polylepis. Next base: position 21,885 of record VVHJ01030231.1, read on the forward strand.
AACAGCCAGCTGTATTTGATAACTGAGTGTAAAGACCTTGGGTTTCGGATAAGATGAGGGAATGTAGACTGATGGTGCTATGCATTTTGCAGTATTGGTGAGGGTTTTGGAGGGTGCATGTGATAAGCAGCAGGTGGACTAGTTATTGTTGTGATAAGAGCAGGAAATTGATCATGTGGTCAAGGTCTTATCTTTGAGCCATAGTTTGAGCAGCTGAAAGGTTCACGTCACATTTATCTCCTGAACTAGAACAGTAGCTGACTTACTCTCACAGAAAAAAATAACCACACACACGTACGTAAATGAAGTAAAAAATTACCTGCCTTCTTAAAAGTACTCATTGTATTGTGTTAGTAGAGAAGACATTTTATTAACGAGTAGAAACTGCACAGCGTATAGTTAGGAGTGTGTTGAGTCTTTGTTTTACTAAATGAATGAAGAAGAAACTTATTTGAAGTAAAACAGTAGCAGGTTGTCAAGAAATGCTCTTTACAAAGGTCATGTATTACTGCTTGCTATGTTGTGATGTGGCCAATAAAACAGCCAATTACTGCCTGTGAAACATGAACTTAATTAAAATGTTTTTTCAGCATGGAAAACAGGCATTTAAAGAAATAGCAAAGTTCTTTTAGCCTCATTTGAAAATGGTGAAAATACAGGTTTGAGCAATTACCTGACCAGAAGCCCATAATTTAGAAGTTTATTAAAGAAACTGATGATTAAGTACAAATGTTCTTCTTTTTGCTTTAGTATTATTGTGCAGACTTGAAAGTATATATCCCCACTGAGAGAGAAGATGATATTCTTTATTAGAGAATCCTCCTTTTTTCTGGCTCGTTCTAAAACATGACTCAACATTTTTATTTACACACAGTCAGTGAGTGCAGTGCTCAAGTTGACAGGAAAGTTTTATCATTAACATGTCTGGGATTGATATCAGACAGTGAAAGCATATTTAATTATTCATAAAATCAGTCACAAATAAGAGCTAATTACATTTCATTAATGGGAAACCCACAGACCACGTGGCTGAAAACAGAAGGGCGATGCATTGATCGAGCTAAGAGATGGTTTGACTTAATATTCTGATTTTTGGTGAAACCATATTATGGGTATGGAGAGAAGTTGATAAGATGGTGTGATGTCATTCAGTGCCGATACAATCTGTGAAATCGAGGTGATGAACGGAGACCTTGAAATGACCAGAAGTCTATAACAGTAAGCTCTTTGGGGAAAAGGCCAGTCCTCCAATGGACCTAAATCGAATCCCTGCGCATTTACATGAGGCATAAATTCACATTTAAATGGCAGAAAATTGCTTGGGTGGCCGATACACAGGCATATGAAATTATAATTGTCGTCAGTTGTGTGTGTGTGTGTGTGGGGGGCAGGGGGTGATACAAGATTGAAGAGATGTGTGGAGGAATTATGCATCCAATAACTGAGATGGGATGTAAATATGGTGAGGACAGTCAGTCCGATGTGCCATCGGTCCATTTCATGTGAGACTGCAGTGCAGGGGCTAAATGGCAGCCAGGCTCATATTGAAGCGAACGACAGACAAATTAAAACTGGTCTCCACAGTACTGTACAGGAGCGTTTTATCTGAAATTAAGTAACTAGTCTAGTAAACGTGTTTCACAGTAGATTGTTTTGTTATCTGTGTTTTATTTTCATTTTTAATTCATTTTATTTTATTAATTTTTTTGTCTGGTCTAAAACTGTGAAAGAAAAAAAATGTCATGGAATAGAGAAAAGCAGCAAATCTTCCTAATGGAGAGAATTGTTGGTGATTTTTACTAAAAGGATTCATCAGAATAATTGCTGAATTTTCAGCTAATGGACTTAAGGAGGAATTGACCGATTGTTGCGGCTCTAAAATTGGTAATCCTGTTTTATAAAAGCACATAATAATTTCACAGCTAGCACTGGAAAAAAAATATCTCAGGACTAATCAATAATTGTGTATTTACATTTTTGTGCCATGATTCATGTTCTGCCTGTTTCATGATATTTAGCATTGCTATGTGACTTGGGTAAAATGGCTGTGTAAGTAGATAAACCCACCCTCAGATTCAGTGCAGCTTGTACTATTGCAGTTTGATCCCTTTTACTCTGCCAGACCTCGGTGTACACCCTCCTTATCCTGCTATCCCTCTTACCCTCCCTCAGTCAGTGCAGTTTTTTTTTTTCTTTCACCTCTACAGAAGAGCTCCTAACGGAAAGGCTTGAACAAATACTCATGTCACTTCAGTTCATGGAGATCTCAATTGTTTTTAGCTAATGTGCAACTGTAAGAGGTCTATGGGTTGTCTGTGTCACTCAGCATGGCTTCGTGTACATGAATGCCACATCGTTTTACACCACTCACCATACTGCACATTTACTGACTCATGCTGTACATGTATAGCATTATTTCTGTCACTTTCCATCTGAATGTCACTACATGTCATTCAGTCCAAACTGGACCATCAACAATCAGTACAATATGGCTCACCAGGAGGCCCCTTACAGACCTGTTTCATAATTTGGGCTGCTGTGTCTATTGTATGTGCCTCCTTTGATAAATTTACCTCCAACTGATGCAATGCGTCAGTCTTTTTGTTGGAGGAGGACAATTGCTTGTACAGTTAAGGTCCAAGACCTTAATGAAGTACTAAAGCGCACACACACTAGCTACAGGGCACAAAGGTTGGTTTCTGCTCTTAACATCAGATGACAGCTAATGGAGCAGACAACACTGTGAAAGGACGGGGATCAAAGTTCATCTCATGATATTATTTTATTGTTCAATGCTGTATGTGGAAGTCAGTAAAACATAAAATTATTTTTGAAAAATTGTTAAACAGTCACAGATTAACTGAAGCAAAGAGTAATTTGTGGTTGACATAATTGAACTGCATTTTATTTCCTTACTTTTAAAATTTCCATTTAAAAAAGGGGGGGGGGCTTTTAATACAACATTTAATTGTGAAGACTTTTGTGCAGCAGTCATAAAACACAACAGACTGTATTCAGGGGTCACCAGTATCACTTCAGATCTGCTATTTCCTTGGTTTTCCTTATAATTCCACATCTCTGACTTTTCTGCTTTTTAAGTGTAAACCCACAGCAGAGGTAGCAGGCACCCAAAGGCCAGGTTGCAGATGAAGGTAGGGAGGGAAATGTAACAGCAAGATTATTTAACTTTACAAAAGAGTGTAGACTTTTTGAAAGAATTAAAAAAACAAACACAGCAATTCTTCAAAGACAGCTGTTTTGCTTGTAATCCATAGTGCATATTCCTTACGTGTTTCCTTTTGAAAACCAAATTAAGTGGATTACAAGCACTACTATATGCAAAGCTTTTAACCTGAAGAGCCTTAAAACTTTTTTCTAAACTTTTGCTGGCAATGAGGCAAATTTTTAAATTTGAGGACACTGATGTCAGATGATTAGAATGATCTTGTGTCCTTTCTTAATAGCAGCAATGCATGATTTTATGCTAAACTGTTGGGGGACAGGTTGGGGGGCCTCATGATGTTGGGACAGATGGCATTTAGCTCTAGCTGCGCCGAGCTCAGTGGGACCCGAAGCTTAAGAGGTTAGGCCTGTCAAAACCACTCTGTTCATTCACTGCCTAACAAAGTGTGGACTGTCAGCCTGTTCCGTTTAATAAACTTAAGATTTTTCTTTTGTCAACGCCTGAGCAACACTTTGCAACTCGATGACCTGAATATCCCAACATAGACCCAGACTCAGTAGAAAAAAATGGTACCTCTGGCAATAAAACTTACAAAAATGTGTCCAGTGTGGTCAGTAAATGTGCATTAGCTTGATAGCTATTTGATAATTAAACATAAAGTTTGGTAGAAAGTCTTTTCAGCCTCGTGGCTGCATGGATGAGGTGAGAATGTGGTCATATTACATGTAAAATGGCGAGAACCAAGTATCGAGTGACTGTCATAAAGTATCGTATGCATCTTTTCATGCAACAGTTCTTCAAATCGCAGCATCAGTATTATTGTTTGCTTTTTTATATCATGTGTGTACAGTGTCGGTATAGAGGGGAAACACTGAAAGAGAGACATGTGAGGCATTAACCCCTCGGCCACGAGAATGTCCCCATATTGTGCAGTGTTGTTTCATCATGTAGACCAAGTCCACATAAAATGTAGAAATTTCAAACTATCATACTTCACCACAAGAGGGAGACATACTGTAATATGCAGAGGAAGTCTGCACTACACTGTACATCTCCCCCAGAAAACTGCACTGCACTCATAACAGATTCTTTCAGGATAACCTGAACTCGAATGTGATCGTGCAGATTTGTTGAGTAAATGTGGTTAATTTTGTCGTCGTCTTCTCCCCTCTCCCCAGCTCTCAATTTGTTTCAGTGTTTGTTGAGGTCAGAGGCTGAAAGCTGTGGAGTGGTGACCGGAGCGAGAGGCCTGCGTGACATCTGACCTCTAACTGGGCGTGTGGCTGACCCCGGAGAATACGGCTCAACAATGGGAGGCACGTGCCCTGGCCTAGTCACCATGGTAACACAAGACCTTTGGGGAAACGGTGGGGGGGTCAAACCTCAGCCTTTATCCTGATCAGTGTTAACCATCTGCTGCCAATTGACTCTTATAGATATAACACATACCCACCACAGGACAGTGTGCATGTGTGTTTGAGAGAGAAAAATCTAAGGCTGACTGAGTAATCTCTGCAGGCAACTGTGATGGTGCTTTATTTTCTCACAATCACCTGGAGAGATTCTGCAGTTTGTCTAATATTCCTTTAAAAAGAAACCCTAAAACTTGTTCCATCTTTCTCCTTATATGAATAACAATACAAACTAGGAACAATTATTTATTGTTTGAACTTTTCCCAATTCACCATATTGTTTACACAAAGGTTGGCTCAAAAAATGACCACCTACCTGAACCTGTGATCAAAGTGGGTTTTGCTAACTAGCTTTGGGTGATGATCACTGCACAACACAACAGATGTGGCCATGCGATAGTTTAGCTTAATCTTTGTATGCCTGACTGTTACAAGTCAAGGCAGTTAGCGACTGGTTAAAAGAAGAAAAAAGGGGGCGAACACTGAATTGCAGTGCTGAATAAGGGCCAACAGGTGCAGTCCACCTGGAGGAAAGCATGTTTCACACGTTTCCTCTTTGATGCTGTGAAAGCTGAATGCCAAGCACAGAAAAGCTCCACCCTCAGCCTCAATACTAATGCACACAATATTACCTTTTAGATTTAGGGTAATGTAATATTTGGCACATGCATTCTTTTCTTCATTACTCCTACCTTCCCTCCTGTCCCCTCTCTGTACCCCTCCTCCACCTCTGATTTTTTTGTCTCATCCCCTTCTCCTTGTGTTCTGCTGTGTTTTGGTGAAATCTCAGCTGGCAACTGTGAGTCGTTCACTAGCTGCTCTCACAATGGCCTCTGGGATTATGCTAAACACAGCGCCTCGGCTGCTCTGCACATCGACCGGCGTCAACGACGCCCTTTGGAGCACACAGGAAAGAGATGGAGGACTCTCAATGAAGATGTCACTGCAATTACACAAGTGCATTTCACAGACACCCTCTCTGTCTGCTCTTCCTTCTCTCACATCCCCCTTCCCCACTTTTTAAAAATTTCTTTTCGACAGTCTTTTGAAGTGCAGCCTCATCTCTTGCAGCTCTTTCATAATGCATGCCCATTTGGAATTTGCATGAATTCACTTTCCAGATGCTTCTGCTGCCATCTTGACTTACGATGATGTGTATTGTACAGTATTGGCTATTGTATTATCATAGGATGAAAAGAATAATAATTGGCTTGTTGTTATGAGTTTGGGTTATTTTGCATCGCTCCTCTCACCACTAGGACGTACTGGCGTGAGATCAAAATGTGTTGTAAATTATTCAGCTTCAGTTACCCCTACGCTGATGTCGGAGTGAAGGAAGAGCTTTCTGATGTGGATGATACTGCATCAGGAACTGATTGGCTAATGCTCAATTGCCAACAGTACCTGATGCATTGCCTTCAGCATCGAAAGAAACGTCACAAAGTGCTGGCTCCTCTATTTTCCCCTGGAATAATATCCTTCTGGTGTATGAGCCCAAAATATGGTTTTAAATTGGATTTTTTTTCTTTCTTTCGTTTTTTTTTTTAGTTTCTTAAATGTGGAAAATAAACTGATTCTTAGTATGTTTCACACAGTTCCCAAGAATGAATGTGTGTATGTTTGTGTGTGCGTCCATGTATATTAGTCACCACTGAGGGCTGGGGATTAGGTAATAATGATCACAGAGATGTTGTGAAACTCAGAGCAGTACTTATGTTAAGCTGAGGGCCTATCTATCACTCTGGCATTTAAATGTATGTTTATGTTCATATAATGTTCCCCTCTTGTTCACTGGAGTCCAAATGGGACACCTGCATCAATTTAGGTCATACTTATTTTTAGCATGTTCTGCACAGTTTTAATGCATTTGTGCACTGTACCACTTAGAACAATGCTTTTGTAATGTGTGTGTGTGTGCGTGCGTGCGTGTGGGTGCGCTTGTGTGTGCGTGTGTGTGGGTGGGGGATGTAGGGGTGGGCTCACTGACTTAAGTAACATTCACAGGGAGACTTGGTCACACCTAGAGATCTAACCAGCTCAGCCTCGCCTCTTTGATTTACAAGCATGACTGTCTAATTTTGTTCCAGTTTGGAACAGGACCAAAGGGGATGTTTTCTCATCCTCTCTTTCATCAGTCTTGGATAAAATCTTCTATTAATCTCTATAAACTGTTTCAAAATGCTTCTTACTAATCAAATGTCTTATCTCACTGTTTTTGTGCATGTGTTGAATAGCTTACCAAGTAAAATAAAATTTTAGTGAAGCGTAAAGCATTTTGTACGGTTATTTCTTTTTTTGATTGTCCATGTATGTGAAGTTGTGTGCATGCATATCCTATTGTTTACCCCAGTGCACTATTATGTGTGAACAAATCAGTAGTCCTGCGAAAAGACATGAATAGACCTACTGGAAATAACATAGCTCTTAAATACACATCTTAATGTGATTACGTGTCTCATATAATTAGTTTCTTGGTTGAGGAGAATCCACTTTTTTTTTATCAAAAGAAAGCAAGGATGAGGATATTGTGCCATGCAGAATATATCTTCTATTCTTTTATAAGCACCCTCTAAGGAAAGGGTCAGGGGGTCAACATTAAAGGGGCTGGTGCCAAGTCCATTTTAGTCCTGCTCATATCAGCAAGCTCCTGGCACACATGCCTGCATACATGCACACAAACACAATAGCTTGCTGTCTCTTCCCCCATGGGAAATCCCAGCAGCCATGCCAATCCAGCAGATGTTCCTAAAGCGCAGGCATCTTGTAAACACCATGAAATGTATTAGAGGCTAATGTAGTGCTCGCTGACAGAGTTCTTCAACACAAGATTTGATTTTACCACCTGCTGCTCACACATTCTGTACATAACACTGGCACTGAGGTCTCACAGGATGAGACGCGTTTGCATGTGACAGCCAACAAAGTAATTGAGGCTCATTTGTAGAGTAAAATATAGAAATGGTTTAGATCTCTACGAATGTAATGACTTATGGCTCCACATTGGCTCATAGAAAAGAAAAAAAAAACCTAAGAAATGAGGGTGATACCACTATGATGTCCTTATGTGTATAATATGTTATTACATGAAAACAAACTTTTGCATGTAACCTATAATATGAAAGACATTTTTCTTAATGAATTTACATGTCCAATAAAAAGAGTAATGATAGATGACTGGCTGATAATAATAGCGTATTATCTGTTTTTCTGGTAATATCCACTTCCCTCATGTTCATCAGTCTATAGAGGGAGCCACTGAAACTCGCTGATGGTTTACTGCACCCCAGTGAGAGAAAAGCCCGGAGTCAACCTGCCCGGTACACCGCCCCCCAGTGTGTCATACTGTACTAACCGCATGTTCATCATTTAAGCGCTGCTTGCACTCCGCCAAGCATCTGACATCCACTGCACCGTTTGCACGATAAAGGCCACCCTGCTTCGCGCACAGCCGGACTTGCAACAGACGCCGGGGACGTTTTGTTCGGCTTGCCGGGAGAGTTTGGATATCCGCAGGTAACTGCAGGTATGTAGCGAAGACATCACGAGATAACGAAGCACTTGCATACATCGTTCTTACCAACAATGAAATCAACTCATCGAATGTGAAAAATGTTGAACTACTGAAACAAGTGAGTAAAACTCCGGTGGCACTTGTTTCTCTTGTAGTTCGCTTGTTTCAGGGAGTTGTCCAGTAACAAGTGTCAGGATCTTGAACTGTGATGAACAAAGCAAAATCAAGAATAGACACGCACCGTTACCGTGTGATTAGGCAGCTTGTGTGAGGAAAGACGTGTATTTGGCAGGTACAAAATATTAATCAACCCGAGTTCTGCGTGCCTTAATTTCATAACCCTGATTGGCACAGAGGGGGCATGTTTACGCACGATCTTTACGCGTGTTACGCACTAATCCTTTAGGAAAGAAACGACAAAAAAAAACACTCGGTTGAAGTCGCAGATTAACCTGGAGCGGTGCCAACATAAACAACACGTCAGCAGGGGGAAATGTTGGGACTCGTTAAGCAATGCCATCAGTAATGTAATAATTAGTACTAAAAATCGTAGGCATGTCAAGCAAAAATGGTCCTGCACACTCAATCCACTTGTCGTCTCCGCATCCCGTTACAGTACTTCTCCGACGTTGGGTCGACATGCTGGGGATCTGTGTGTGCCTTTGTGCGGTTTTTGCACATGTTCTCTCTCAGGAGGCTGAAGAGCCGATCTCTATTACAGTGAGTGAGCGTACCTTTTTTTTTCTTCTTTTTTTTTAACCTGTCAGCCTGACATATGCATGATGCTCAGCTGTTTCATTTACTGATGTACAGCTCCAGAGTTCCTAAAAGGATACTAAACAATGCATTGTTGTATGTCCTTCACAGTGCACAGAGGGTTATGAGTACGACAGAGTCAGAGAGCAATGTAAAGGTGAGAAATTACACATTTGTGCAGCTTTTTATACTCCTATTTAAAAAAAAAAAGTTTTTCCATGTAAGCTTAATGCAAGTTGTACTTTATCTAAATAGAATTATTCCAAAGGAGTCCATAAACAGCATATCTGCCATCTTTCTTTCTTTCTTTCTTTCAGACATTGATGAATGTGCCTTGTATGATGATGCATGCAAAGGAGGGATGCAGTGTATCAACCACTTTGGTGGATACCTCTGCCTTCCAAAGAGCGCCGTCATCTATATTAGTAAGGACGGTGAGCAGGTGCCATTGCCGGACAATCCTGTTCCTGCTGTCCCACCAGACCAGCCTCAGCCCCCGAGGGGTTCTTCTCAAAACATTCGGTGTACACCAGGATTTGCTGCAGATGAGCAGAACTTCTGCAAAGGTAATATCAGCAGCCCAGAAACTTTTCCCCCTCTCTCTCTGTTCAGATATATGATTATGGGAGGTACCATGAAAAATTGGCTTCCTTTTTTTTCAAAAAAAAAAAAAAACTGCTTTACAGCAACACATGGTGTAAACACACGGTTATCTCAGGAAGTGGTGCTGACATGCTCCTCAAGAGAGAAATTGGCCTCTGTCAGCAGGACTAGAGGTGTAACCATGAAATAAAGTCCAGAGGTTTAAAAAAGATGGTTGCCACATTATCTTCAAGAGTTTTTAAATCTTCCAGAATATTATAAGCCTTTGTCCTTTGTGAAACAGATTACACCCTAAAAATATGGATACACTTTCAGCCACCCCCCACCCCTTTTCCTAGCTGCTGTGTTCTGCAGTGTACTGGCAGAATTGTTTTTCAAAGTGTTTTTATCTCCTTAAAAAGAGTAGTATGCTCTTTTTACACTTGGCAAGGCTACGCAGGTATTTGATAATTACTTGCTAACGACTTAAAAGCCCCAGTAAGCTGAGAGCTCAAAAGGTGAACTGTTCATCCATCTGTCTGACAGTCATCAACAGCTTAACTATGCATAGCTGCCAGATGTGTTGCAATCTTCTCATTTTTTTGTTGTTTTTTTTCCACTCTGATGTCATGTTTTCAAAACCCTTTGGTTGCTCGCAGCATGATGTTTTTGGCCAGAGTTCAGCTTCTTCCTTAAATTCTTCTTGTTTTGGGTGTTGAAGTCCTGCGCTTTGGGGGGAAAATCAAGCAGCTTTTGTAAAACTGTGGCGAGCTATGTGCTCACATGTACCCTTTACGCCTACAGTAGATATCCCCTGGGCCTTGACTAGGTTGTAATTTTGGTAGCTGCGCAAAGACTGCGTGGGTGTGATCTTGTGTTTGAGAAAGACTCTTTGATCTTCTCAAATAGGGAGTGGTTTGAAGATTCATTCTTTGTCTCACTAACACACACCCACACACACACACACACACACACACACATACACATATTAGTGCCCTTAATTGTTGCTTTGTGCCACACGGAAGAGAGAAAATATCTGGAATCATTTGTAACCTTATACAGTACCTCTAGTTACCATCTGTCTTAATGTGTGAGAGTTTAGTGGGATAGATGCACCTTTATAAATCTACTGCAAAAACAAAGTGCAGTAAAGTACAGTACATGTGTTCAGTGGTTAAAAACTCCTCTCGCCATGTGGTGTGTGGCTGTGTGGTGAGGTTTGCGGTCGCAGCGCTTCAGTGAAAGTAACAAATTTGATTTTACACCTGGGGCAAAGATATGTGTGAGGTGCTTTATGTGTTTCTCTGAATTGGAACCCAATTAGGGTTTATTAGAGTGTAAAACATGGCAGCATATCAGTTAAAGTAACCACATAAGCGAGCTGGCATGGGTATAATACCTATTCACTGGTGAGCTGTTTCAGTGCATGGGCTAAACAATGATAGGCTGTTGCTGTCAGTGTTATTGCTTTGAAATGACTGCAGTTTTAACTGGAAGGCGTCTCATGCTGTTATGTGGGCGTATATTTTCACTGGTAGAATGATATAATCCATGTTTACATCAGTCTCCAGTTTCTCTGTCATTACAGTTAACAGAGCTACAATGAGCCAATTGTTCTTGGACACAGAATTGTCCTTTCTTTTTTGCACCGCAGCGGCCTTTCTGAACAGCTACGTACATATCTTGCTACCAAAGGAATTCCCATTAACTTTCAATGGGGGAAACCTCAGTGTATCAAATAGCGCTTACATCAGGCTCCTTCCCTGCAAACTCACCACTCTTTGGAGGAAACCTGGTGTGCAGAGTCAGGTAGGGCAAAGGGGACGATGAAAGGCGGACACTGACTAAATAACCACAGAAGTGCCGGAGCACTGACCAAGCCAGGTTGCACCAGCGTCATGGGTTGTGCAGCTGCTTGCTGTTTCAGTGACTTACTGCTGAGTGTGTGGCGAATAGCAGAGGTCAGCTACCAGCGCTGCAAAAAATGAAGCCAATTTTCCACAGTGCAAATTAAACTGAAAAAAAGCTTCTCTTAAGTGCGTTATTCTTTATGCTGATTAAAAGCAAAACAAACCGCAGAATATATAACACACTTCAACCTCGTGTTTTTCTTTTATTTGCAGCTTGAGCAGTCATCCCTGTGCGGAAAACTGTTTGCAAAAGGGGGCTATAAAGCCCTTTGGCCCCGAGTGAGAACAGGAGCTTAAGCGTGTGTTGTTGTTGTTGTAGTGACACAGTGGAGGGGAAGTTTGCACCTTTCTCCAGCCAAGCAGAGAAGCTGTTAACCTTGACTATATGTATGACAGCTTAATGATTCCTCAGGTTTCCACGACCTCCACCCACCCTCCAAAAAACATACAACATACACTCGCTTATGTACCGCGCCAGGTGATGCCTCCAAGTGAGATCACTTCCTTGGACAAATGACAGCTGAATCGGTCATAAATCAGGAGAAAAGTGTGAAGCTCTTATTTCTGGATTCTTTAAAGTGTACTGTATGACAATACACCCTCACATTTTAGAAATCCCAACTTAACTGTATCTTCAGTATAATCTTTGACAGATAATTATACCTTATGCCTTTGTGGGTTGTGTTATTCTCCTCGCAGGTCTTAAGTTTACATACTTTGCCTGGAGCCAATTTATTTTTCATCTCTAAATTAGATACTCATGAGTTGCAGTATGAAGCAACATGCCACTCCTGTTTACCTGTCTGGTTTCTTGAGGTCATGTAGGCCACATTACCACCTACATGCCTGACTAATTTCAGCTCTGCCTGTACGCTCTTCACCTGAAGTGGCTGGAAATCTTTCCTAAATATGTTCTATTAAGGTTGTTAAGGCCCACATGACAGAGAACTTGTGTACTTTTCCGAACAAGGCCGAGCGCATGCAATAACATTTTTCCACACAGATGCAATGCACTTGGGAGGAATATCTCTGGAATGTTAGCCGTGGTTGTTTTTTCCGTTTGCTCCCATCTTTTGTGATGGTAGGAATTACTCACCACCTTGACAGATAAGCATCGGATCGATCTGCGAGGAGCAGGAATGCAGGGAGCGGAGCGAGGAAAGAAAGCCCAGTGGTTGCAAAGCACAGCGTGACGCTGCCAACAGGCTTCACTATTTGACCTTTACAGTTAATTCCTACAGTTCCACTTATTGTTGGCTCATCCTAGCATTTGCACTTGATGATAGAAGCCCCAGCCATGAGCCTTTGCCATTCCACGGACAACGTAAAAAGATGTGAAGCTACGCAAATTGCTTTTTTTTTTTTTTTTTTTTTTTTTTTCAAAAATTTTTTTTTTTTTTTTTTTTTTTTTTTTTTTTTCCCTGCAAAACA